>JAMKCH010026206.1:0-17996 GCA_023653785.1 Ophioderma brevispina
TCTCCCCATTCTCCCTTGTGTCTCTTTCCTCTCTTTCAACATTCCCCCTCTACAATTAGGCCTATACGTTTTCTGTCTCATTCGATCTCTCTCCTCCTCTCTCCCTCTCTCTCTCCCTCTCTCGACCCACCTATCTTCCAATCTCTCCTCTTTCTCTCTTTCTTTTCCCACTCCCCCTCTCTCTTCTCTCTCGCTCCCCTCTCTTTAATATCTCCCCCCTCCACACTTTCTCAGCCGGCCTCTCGCTCTCTAAACCATTTTCTTCCAGTGGCGTACCCGCGGTGATGCGTATGCACACATGCGTACATACTATCACGCGAATCATATGCGCTGCGCCCGTGACATGCACACGATGCGTTCACCCGCATCATGGCGATGTGTGCGATCATGGAGTCAACATTGCAATCACATACTGGTCGTTGGCAAATCATCAATTGTTTAAAGTCACATTACGCACACGCTCTGTGAAAAGCAAGGTCCTGATTGGGTCGAAGCTGCCGGTGCGACTATTAAAAAGGAGGAAATTGAATAAAACCCCAATCCGATGGCGCACCATGCAAAGTTGCGTTTTAATATATAGATCCTAGTCCTACTTGGTCCTATTCATTGGGACTGGAAGCTAGGGTGGAACCAACTTAATGGACACAATCTCTAAAGTGGCAAAAGCTTGAGTGAGCTTGTTCGAAGTAGTTGCTCAAGAGCTGGATGCAAATCCAAATAGCCTGGACTTTAATGCACTATACTTTATTCACATCACCAACATGCCAACTAACTGACTCAGGATATTAAGATACTATTATCTGCTTGTCATAGCATACTAACTAAGCTTCCCTAAAGGGGTCATTTTGGTTTCGTCAGTAGAACTACGATCCAAATGTGTTCAGATGTAGATCTATTGCAAAAAATGGTTCAATGGTCAGCCAGTTTCAGTGCCTCTTGATATTCAATATTGCTGCTATTGTGGGCTACTACAATGTCAGCATGTTCGTTCTAACTCTTAGCATGTCATGGGGACCGTCCTTAGTGTTTTTTTCATCATTCATAGGCGGAGTAATGCTTAATGTTGATAATTAGTGGATTTTTAGTGGCAGCCATTTTGAAATCTAGGGTAGTAGGTATATTAATCAATGACCTAATCATGGCCAGATATATTGCAGCAACCTACTGGACCTTATTCAGTCAAACAATAACTGACAAATGATCATTTAAACCTTCAAGGTATGCTTCACTTGGCTTAAATTCCAAATGTTCATTGGCGGCCATTTTGAAATCAACCCAACCGCCATCTTGAAATTCATGATTACTGCTATCTGTTACTGCTGCACTATCATCAGTGTGCTTTCCGAACTCCCGGCATTACTACTGTGGGGTTGTCCCTCAAAATTGCATTTTTATCATTCTTAACTCAATTAGGCTTAAATTGGCTTTCATTGGCGGCCATTTTTGAATTCTAAGATGGCAGCCATATTGATGATATTGACGTAAATGAATAGTTTATATATATTTGTTCATCATTTTTAAACCTTATTGGGACCTTATTGGTAAAAAAATGTAGTTATGTGGCATATAAGCTCTTGAAAGGGAATAATTTTAATAAGTTGGTACAACTATAGAGGCCATGTAAGGCCGAATAGGGCGCTACATTTTGGCACTCGATCATAATTAATTCATGGGCCCTCAATATCTATAGGAATGCCAAGTTTCACGCTTTTAGGAAAAAGTGCACAATCATTGGTGCTTTAGGACTGGCTACTACATTTTTAGATCCCATCCCTTTCTTGCCATCTACCCTTGAATTTAAGGTGCATTTCTTTATCCTAGCACATTTATTTTTTGTTTATGATTTCATTGATTATCGCTCAGAAATGTTATGTCCAAAATTTCAGTTAATTCTGAGTTGCATTTTGATGATATGAGCAAATTAAGTTTCTATTGCGCTGTCCCATAGCCACTGTGTTGTAATTTGTCCGTTTACAATACATAAACTACCAAACACTTATGAATGTCTTCATAGAGTATAAAAATTTGCATGTAATAGTTAGGCACCCTACATATTGTGTGGTCAACGGTTCAGATGATATTAAAATCTCAATTTCTTCCAGGTAATTCGGAGGGACAAGACGGTGGATCAAGAAATGCCCTTTACTCTAGTAACAAAAATGTCAACTTACCATGTGAAGACTTTGCCCCACTCGGTTGAGTTGTCTTGTACATTGTTTTGTGTCTGTAGTCTGGAGTTTACCAGTTCAAGTACACAAAATGGATCACTCTTACCTGAAAAATACACCAATCAATTAAACTTAAGTCACTGAATCCTTTGTACTGAATTTTAATTGCCATAGTCCTATATACACTACATATTAATGTTTCTCGGCAGAGTGCCTCAATTTCAAACCTAAATACAGAATGCTTTATTTTCTTTAGAATTTTCGCCAAAAAACCCAGAACCAAAAATTCAATACAATTTTTCCACATTTTGGATACAAAAGGACAATTTTAGCACATATTTCAGACTTTGCAACCACCCCGATCCCTCTCATTCATTAGTTTTATGGTGATATTATAGTCAATATAAATTTACCAATTAAACACAGGAACAAATATTTACAAGACTAACCTATTAATTTGATTTGATTTTAATTTTTGACAATTCCTTAAAGCATATGGCACATTTTTTTGAGAGCGCCCCCAATTATCAACATTTGATATTTTTGCACAGTTACGTTGGGTAATTGTCCTAGGAAACTATGCCTGCGAACGAGAAGCTAAAAAATGCGTATTTATATCACAAAAAAGCGATTTTGAATTAGAATTGGGATCCCAGATTGGACTTACGGCAGAGCTGGAAATGCGAATCGTTTATGTCCGTCCATGATGAAATAGTGCCACCTCGAGAAACCTCTAACTTGACTTGCCCTACTATTAACACACTAATGGATGCCGCAGACACGTACATGTCGCTTTTCCCCCCGGCTATTTTCACATTGGAAGGCCGTTTCCAGCAGCCAGTTGAATTATTATCGGGGATCCCCGATAATAATGCTTCTAGTACAAATTCCTCCTTCGTTTGTGACACCATAGACATTTTCGAGCTTAGGCCATTTCACAGGTATCATTTTCTAGCCGTTACCACGCAACCGTGTAACAATCTCCAATTTTTGAAAAATTGGGGCGCCCGTCAAAAAATGTGCTAATATGCGTTAAAGACTTGCTATGATTATATGAGAGAATAATAATGTTTAACCAAACTACGCATATTAAAGAGCAGACCTCAGTAAAGCAGTAGGTCTATTTTTGTCTTTAATCGTGAACATGAGTTTGTCATGGCAAATTACACATTTTTAAAAGATGGCAAAATCCCACTCCATCCATTGTGATGATACTAGATGACAAAGTCACGATGTCCGACGCCAGAGTAATTTACCGGCAATGCAATATGCCTTGAGGAATAACTAATGCTTACCTCCAAAGTCGGCTGATGCTAGGTTCTTGGGCCTTTGACAACTGTATGGAATAGGAAAGAAATTAATGATATAGTATTGCTGGTTAACAATAAATGGTGATAATAAACCTCTTGTTCGACTTCTACATGAAGATTCAAAGAGGATAACCACCAGTACAATTACAAAGTTAAAGACTCAGTTTGGTTTTCATAGGCTTTTCCACCTCATCTATCGCTCCTCTACAACCCTGCTTGATAGCTCAGTTGGCCCCAAAAAAAGAGTCGCCATGCTAATAATACGGAGGCTCGCCGGTTACGTCCTGCCAAGTGACATTTTTTTTACCTCATGTGCACAATGTCCATCTCAAGGGAAAGATTGATAAATATTTAGTTATATCTCTTGTCTCATCCACTCTAGTTGAGAGTAATATCATTTATTAATGAGATTTGCCCCAGACTTGGAAGGTATGCTGTTTTATCTAACAATGTCTTTTAATGACAAAACCACTTGAAAGTATAAGAGATGGTGGGGTGAATCACCTTCAAACTAATGGCACCGAACAAACTTCAAAGGGGCATAATGCACCATCACAATCATATACTGCTCCCTCTAACTAATTTTTCTCTTCAATAACATGTAATGTGTGCGCATTTCCACCAGTTTTTCCTCCCGATGCTTGTTGAATCTACCGTTTGTCCCAAAAAAACACGCAAACTTGGTGGCAGCCGCATAATTTTTTGAACAAAAGCACGTGACTACGTAGTCTTTGGTGTCAAGGTAAGATAGACTGTTAGCTACTATCCTGAAAAGTTCATAAGATAGAGTCAATAGTTTTTAAGATATGACCCCAACAATCAGTAACCTGCAGAACACATTTGTACAAAAAAGAGGAACTGGGGAAACCGCAAGACGGCACCTGCACGGGCAATTAGACAGATATGGCAATACAATATTGGATTCATTCACAACATTACTCTTGCCCAAATTTCTTGCAGAACAACTTACTGGATCAAATGACTGAATTTACAAATTCTTACTTAACTGATAATGATAAAACTTAATTTATTTATTGGTTACAAAATATCCTTTCACAATACGATATAAACCTATGACTAAGTCTAGGGACAAACTCCACATACAGAACATGCTAATTGCTTGGGCTGCAACTTGCTTGTTACTGAAAATGATGTTACATTTCTCACCTTTCTGAAAAGTAAAACCGATGTTTTCAACATAAACAACTCAATAACCAATCTCAGTAAAATTTCATGTCATTAAATTTGGGTTAAGATAAACTCCTTGTGTTGCCGTCACAAAAATTAATGATGATGAATGATAGCTCTAATCCAATGCTTATTTGGATAATACGAAGCGTCTGTTGCGGGGATTCATACTCTCCTAATCGATCTTTTTTAAGTGTGTTAAAATGAAGTGTTAGATGTTATACAATGGAAACATTCATATGTTAAATATCTGTGCGTTAGCTGTCTTTTAAAAAAACAAGGGAAAATGTTGGTTGACTTAAGATCCTATTGGTGGGTATGGGAGCAAAACGTAAAGTGCCGTATTTGTAGTAATAGCGCCTCATTTGGTTAAATGGTCCTGCAGGTTGCGTGATTTCTGGGGTCATATCTTTAAAATATTAACTCTACCTTTATGAATTTTTCAGGAATTAGAACTAACAGTCCCATCTTACTAACTACAAAGAATAAGTAGTCACGTGCTTTGTTTCAAAACTTATGGGCCTGCCACCAAGTGTTTGGTTTTTTTTTTGGGACACAAGGTACATTCAGGGAAAATCATAAATACTGCCAACCACATTTTTTGCTGTGTATGGGATGAGTGGTATTGCCAACACACATTTGACCGAAAGCGCAAATTATCAATTTTAAAATGGTAAATAATATAATGCAGTCACTTCACTCATCTTTTATTCAAAGGTTGTTCTGTTTTTAACACTAGGTTTGAGGCCAAATATGTATTGAAATTCCAATAAAGCCCTGGGGACTTATCAAGTTAAAGTCTTTCAACTCAAGATAAGATGCACTTTACTAAAAGTAAGGTTCTTGACTATCTTCTTCATAGATACTTCAATAGGTAAAGGTCTTTGAATTTAAAAAGTTGTTCAGAGGAAACCAGAAACTTGATGTTTCTAATGTTGCTTTTGAAAACATTTGGTGTGTCCGTACCTTTTATGGGGTTTTTTTTTTTTTTTTTTTTTTTTTTCCTAGAGGAACTATTGCAGGTTCCATGCACGGGACTTGTTTTTTTCCTTAACCCCCTGAGATTACCGGCCGATTGGTTAAAAAGACGGTGATACCGTTTATTGAACCAATCAGGTACATGGTTAGAATGATGGTATCCATCAGACAGAGTGGAGTGAAATATTTTAGAAAGCTGCTGTAATTGGTAATCAAATGATCAAATTGAGTAACCAACCAATCCACAAACATTGTAAGAAATGCAGTAGACTCCAGGGGGTAAAGTTTGTGTAAAAATCAGAGAATAGTGTGTCTATGTTTTTTCATAACAAACATTAAATAGTGGCAAATGAAAAAAAAACACATGTTTTTTTTAAACAACCACCCGGAAAACTTGAAATTCATGCAAAAGAAGTTCAACAAAATTTTTCCACAGTAAAAATAAATGTTATCAGTTTGTCAAAGTTAGGAATGAATTCCTTACTTAATAATTATTTTAAGACACAATTCTACGGATGACTTAATAAGGAAGAACCAAGCAAATGGGCTGAAGCAAGATTTGAAATAGCAACCTTATCCCGTCCTTAAAAAAGACATTGATTTTAAACAAGACACACACACACAAAATCATGTCTTTCCAATTAAATTTGAATGACCTAACAAGATATTACTTTAACATAAACATAGAAAACAATTTTAACCAAGAAGATTGATGATGAAACTTATATGCCAGTAACTAAAATAAAACACGTTACAAACAAGAAGTGTTTAAAAAGAACATCCTTAAAACATGGTTAGTATAATTCAAATATTATTGTTAGTGTGGAGTACTTCAGATTATAAACTGCAACATTCTTAATTAAAGTGATATCCAATGTCAAATTAACAGTCAGAAATTAATAATAAATCAATACTCTGGCAGTTATCCACCATAAAACTGATGGATGCATCAACCTTTATGTGAAACACAAGGCAATTACTTTCATGTTACATTTTATGGCACTCGTGGATTGTATTCTTCACATTTTGTGTTTTAGGGTGTTATAAACTGGATTGCATGAATACTAAGCACAATTCATCATGTGCCCTTTAACGAGAAATGATTGTCCAAACGCTAAACCCGACGACCGAATCACTATGTGTAGTAATATCTGCCATTCTACCGTACTATGTACACAAGTTATGTGCCCTGCTTACCAATATGAAATATTCATCTGCTTAATGATTAGTTCTCTGCTACAATGCAAATAGGGGGCCATGGAAATATATGAGACACTTACTCACATTCAAGGCCTTGATAAGGACTAAACATTGCAGTAGCTCAACAGGGAATGAAAAAATTAGGTCTGGATGCTACTACTCCTGTTTTTTTCCACCAAAGGACCACTTCGGTGGGAAAACTTGGCTCGTTGACCAGAACTGTACAAGGTCATGCTGAGTAACATCACTCCAGCCAGCAGGGTACCTGCTCTGCCTGCCCTATACACACTTTGGACAAACACACATAGCAAGAGCCGCACTTTAGGGTCTTCCCCCATACCCAGAAAAGAAAGAAATAAGCATTGGTTGGGAGGGGAAGGGGCACCTTTTAACAATGACACTACTGTGATTGCCTCTGCCTGAATAATGCACAGGGAAAACAAAAATGGCAACCAGCCAGCCAAACCACTGCAATCAAGAAGCCCCATTTGGTGATATGGTGCTAAACATCACATGTCAGTGTTGTTGCCACAGCGACTGGCCACTCAAAGCACAAGGCTTCAATTGGCAGACATGAGGATAAGGGGGCTTCAAGACCCTACCCCCTAAGGAAGACCAAAACCAAATCAGGAGCACGCCCCATGTGTCCAAAATCAGCTTTGGTCAGACAAGATGACTAAAGCTTGCCAGTTATCTTCATCATCACAAACTTATCAAACATTGTAATTATTCCATTAAAGTTTCCTTTAATACTACTTGTTTATACTAAATTAATTAATTCATTCTTGCAATATGCAAATGTTGAACCAAAATTATCAAATTTGTATCATGGGCTGTATTTGCAAGAGTGCTAAAAGCCTGTTATATGAATTTTAAGTGGATTATATTCATGAGGTAAGGGAATAATGTACCTTTGTACTTTGTAATGTATTTACCCTAACTTGGTTTTAGGATAATATTATTGCCATTAATTAAAAGAAATGGACAAGTACTAACCTTTGACCTGCAACCAGCCAGTGTCTTTGAAATCTTTGAAGGAATGATAAGGCCTGAAATGGTGTGAAAATAGGATTAAATACAGGTGAGTCAAAACACGGCGGTCTCGAACCACAAGTCTCGCCTGCTTTAGCGTATAGCTGTAAGATAAAAGAGCAGCACACCAGATTGCAAACGTACAAAGTACAGTTGTTTCCCAAAGAAGTTGTGCAAGCCAGATACAGTGGGGGCTTGCAGATATCCCCCTCCCAAACATCCCACCACCTCGCCACCAACACCCCCCTATGCAACACCCCACCCCACCCCACCCCAATACCCTGCAAACACCCCACCCCCCTCCCAAAACACCCCGCAAACACCCCACTCCCCTCCCCAACATCCCAAAACACCCCACACCCTCCCCACACCCGCAACACCCCACCCCGCTCCCCAAACACCCCGCAACACCCACCCTCCCAGTAGAGCACCTCTACAACCAACAACACCACCCCCTACCAAAACACCCCACTCCCCTCCCCAACCACCACAACAACCCCCACAAGGCCCCGTAACACCCCGACGCTCAACAAACACAAGCAATACCCACCACCCTCCCCAACACCCGCAACACCCCGCCCCGCAACACACACCCCCTCCACCAATGCTCCACAACCCCTCACCAACACCCCACCTCTCAGAAACAATGCAACTGAGGCAGCAGATTAAACAGCGCCATATTGAAACATTCCAACACTACACGAAACACACACGGATGGGTAGTGCAAGCTTTCATGGTTCTTTGCCCATTTTAAAGGAAACATGGGGGAGGAAGTGGCATTCAGGTTTTAATCAATATTGTTATCCAATCAAATCCCAAAATGGAGAGTTACCGAATTAAATCCAGCAAGTGGTCCACTGAGATCCGATCCGAGGACCTTTGCTCCAGAGGTAAGCTTGCGAACCGCTAGACCAGCCACTTCCCTTGTTTTTACACCTTTAAAAGTAGCCCTTTCTTAATTTGACATAAAACATGAACATACCCTATCATCATTTTGGGGAGTCATTTCCTTTAGTTGGTCGCCGGATTTCAAATGGAATCCATGGATAGGGGAAAAGCTTGCTTCAAAAGACTGTAAGCGTCGGCCTATACTAACCGATTGATTATCTTTGCAGCAAATTAACGTTAATGAATTTATTTATAGAATTCAAAATGATGGAACACCAATCAGGGTCAAGTTTTTTTTTTAATATGATTAAATTCAATTATGGAAGAGCTATTCCTATTGCAATCAAAATGCCTACTCCCCCGTGGAAGACTGTACCATCATTTCCATGGGGGGGATGTGCTTTCAAATTATTAAATGGGCCATTCAAAAGTCGAATCTTCACTTTTCCCATGGGTTAAATTGATCATTGGGTCTTCCACCAAAGGGGGTGCGTATTTAAAATGTAGTTACCAAATTGGCTATTATACTGAACTACTACTCCCCTAGGCCAACTACATATTCTATGCAGCATTCTAGTGAGTGGGTCGGGTTTTTAAAGCTTGCCAGGTCTGAGATGCTCTCTCCTCCCTTGGTTCCGCTGATGGTGAGCAGGATGAATTCATCCCGGCTCCATCTTCAAGTTCTATGTCTATGGTGTGGGTCTCCTCCTCGGCATGGCAGAGAGATCAATGGAAGCCTGATGAAAGAAGATGAATATCGAGGGTGTGCAATAAGGCCTCATCTCAATAGTTGCATTTGTCAGTTGTGTTCATTAAGTGTTATACATGCAAAAAGCTAACATGTGGCAGCTTATGCAGGTGGGGTTTTTTTGCCTCTAAAACCCTCAATCTATAGCTCTAATTTATGTGCACTGTGTAATCTGTTGCACAGAAGAGATTTAGAGTGACACTTTTGATCACTGAATACAGAAAACTATGCACAGCTTAGTGCGGGGGGTTGGGGGATCCATTTGGAGGTGATGTATATCGTCATAGTCTTCCAAACAGGCACATCGACCATTTTGGCGAACGAACGAATGATTTTTGCATTTTAGATACTATATCACAAGCTATTTACATATACTAATATGAGTAAAAAATACATTCCAATTTTCAGATATAAAGATTTTCACTTTGGCGGAATCATACCAAACGACAAAGAAAGTCCTTCCAAACAGGACAATCTGCATTCGTCTGTTGCTGTATCGAAAACCACCGCACGGCTGCTTATCAAGTGAGCTATCGATCAATAGGATACCGCGAGATTCATCTCCTCGCTGGATCAACAAGGGGGGGGGGGGGGGGGGGGGTTATAGAGTTGGTCAAAGTTTATATTAGTACAATGTGGGTAGCGGTATCTGAGACGAATTTGGACACACTCAAAAATATTATAAATTTTTCCAGTATTTTACTGACAGCAATTCTGCGATAATTACTGTGAAGGATTTTACAGATTTTTCTCTTAAATTAACTTGAGGAATCCAAATAGGGTATAACAATGTTGATGTATTTCAAAGTTCAAATATGCCGCCTCTATGATAAAGGTAGTCGTAATAGGCCTCGAGAATTGTTACAAGGCTTTTATAACAATATAGCCTAGTTTTTGACCAAATTTGACACTATTTTTGACCATATTGACCCTTTGACACTATGTGTCACATGACCCACTTTAAATCCCAGCCAACGCTACTTGAGATGCTATTGTGTGAAGATGGGACACCCACACTTGGTAATCCAGAGATATGCTTGGGACGCACACACGCACACACACACACACACACGCACACAACACGGGACGCAGGGCATTTATATAGTTCCCCCTTTGCAAACTAAAGTTGGCGGGGGACCAAAAATTTAATAACTATAAATGTAAACGATTACAATATGATTAAAGCGTTGTTTGAGTTAATTGTACTGAAAATACAGTAGGCATTTATTAAACCACGTGTTGCATGTGTCTATAATTAGAATAAGTGATTTTCGTAACCGAAAGCTCGTAAATTATAACAAATATTAAATGACGTGATAGTAAGATAAAGTTTCTCGTGATAACTAGTGATCTTTGATTCCTTTACTCTTTTACAAAAAGTATCAAAATATACACTTAAAGGAAATAAACAGCTAAATCACAACTTTCTTTCACTTAACGTTTATGAAAGTTATTATGCCAATAATTAACAAAACCCAGGGTTTCAAACTCTAGACATACGCTTATGGACTTCCTTTTTGTACTTACACATGTGGGCTGATGGCTATATTTGGAAATACACGACTGTAAAGGTTATGTCCAATTTACCAGGCGGTATACAACGACTACAACTGAGCTTTTATATTCGATTTTTTTTCGAGAAATCAACATTATCGTACATTCCGTATTAGGGATTTTCAATTATAGATTAAGTACTCTAAAGGTTACCAGAAAAATGCGTATAAATTTACAAGAAATTCTGGGGCAAGCATTCTTCTCCACCAAGACCCCGTAAAATCCTCTTTAGCAGGTTTCCATTCATTAACTGTATATTTATAGCTTGATGTAGTATATTTTACATTGAGTACTAAATATTTTATTCAAATCAATTCCAATACAAAATAAAAATTGTATCAACCTATCATTCCTCTTTCTGATCTTCACTGGTACAAGAAGTTCAATTTAAAATGACCTGTAATAACGAGACATGACACCGTCCAAAACCGTACAAAAGCTAGTCATTTCTAGCGCCCTCCGCAGGCAAAGTATGTTCCATGTGAAATTACCAACTTGCCTGTGCATCGATCGACTCTTTTTGAGTACTGAGTACGCCAAACACTTCAATGTTCATTCGTCTCCTTTGACATAGAAACAGAGGACGATTTTAAGTTTTTGCAATATACCCATCACTTTGTAATTAATTTGACAATGGAAACACAAAGGATACTTGAATGTAAAGCGTGCTCAAAATGAAGAACGTTTCAAATATCCACAATTCCACATAAAATCTTTTCCCTAAAATGTTTCAAAATTTTAGGTATCACGTTCATAATTCTCTCGAAAACTTCAATCGCCGATATCTCGAAATGTGACTTTTGTCGATTGGCGCCTGTTGGAAGATTTCTGACTATATGTAAGGCTCAGTATTAGCATCAGTCTTCTTCTAGCTTAGCGCATCCACAGTCATGGTAATGGGCTTGTGGTGGTGTCATAATTTATTCAACTGAGGATCCGTATCCATGATACGGACGCTCTAACATGGCCCACTATTAGCATCATTGTCACCCAAAACCCTTATTTTTTACCTTTTAAATTTACCACTGTCACACAAGACACCCATTCTTTTGGAAAATTTTCACCTAAATGTCTCTACTTCTTAGAAATTTTGCAAAAACATTTAACAAATTTGTCAACAAATAGCCCCCTATCTTATGGG
This sequence comes from Ophioderma brevispina, assembly GCA_023653785.1. Taxonomy (NCBI): domain Eukaryota; kingdom Metazoa; phylum Echinodermata; class Ophiuroidea; order Amphilepidida; family Ophiodermatidae; genus Ophioderma; species Ophioderma brevispina. Next base: position 12,209 of record JAMKCH010026206.1, read on the forward strand.
CAATTGGGATGTGCCAGCTGACACCATGTCCCTTTTGTATATTAGTGTATGTGAGCGTGAGTATATGTGTCACCCAGCTAAATGTGAGATACAACCCTTTGTATTATCAAGAGGCCCAAATTTTACATGAGGGTGTTAACAATGGTTGTAATGCAACCTGAGATCATTCTGACAGTTAATATATCAAATGATGATATGTTTTTGTTCAGAGACCATATAAATTTCAGTGTTGTGCGGGGAAAATGTAAACCATGACTCCTACAGACAAGGCAGATTTTCCTTGAAGAAATAGAGATTTAAACCTTGGCTTGTGGAAACCTCCACGAGACCTTGCAGTGTTTCGAAGTCGCATAGCTTGAAAAAACAAATCATGTAATGCAATCAAATTGAGGTAGGATACTAGAATTGCAAACCAATTTTACTGTTAACAATCACAAGGTCTGGGTAAAAACATCTGACACTTAAAGGGACATAATGGCTGAAAAAAATTGACATAATGAAAAGGACCCTTACTGCATCACTTCCACGAGTTTGTTGATGAAAAACAACTGGGAGTTTTACATTCTGTAAAAACAGTTTAACAAACAGGAAAAGTTTCCAGGAGGGATGGTGGCCGATTTGTTTGTGGAATTTCTGGAAAGAAAAGCAGGTGTTCACATCCTGCCAGAATTTACAGTGATTAGCATGTTTTGCGACACATTAAAAGCATCTAGACTGGGATTCAGGCATTGTACTTTAGGCTTTAGTAAGATATTGATCGGCAAGACCTGAAACCGATCACGATTAGCAGGAGTAGCACATGTACAATAGCAATGGTCTGGGAGGTGATGACTACATGCTTTTCAAGTTGTGTAAATGCTGGCATAGTAATGTCAGCATCCTGTTCCAGATATTGCCCTATTAGGTATAATCTATCAGATGTATGCATTGTATCCTGAACCATCAGGAAATGCTACAAGATTGATGAATCTATGGTCAACTGGGAGCAGTTGACACTCAGGCAATTTACACTCAGTATCCATAAAGCATTGATGCTAAGCTTTGGGATACACAAGTATAATTCAAGTTTTTAGGATTGGTACAGAGGGTATTTTGAATCAATCCTGCATTGCAGTGTGTCTATACCGTACTGTACTAAACACATGTCAGTACTTAGGGAAAAAGGCGCTCAAGAAGTTTAAGAACAAGATGATAGTTCATGATCATACTAAAAATTTGTACTACTACTAGCATCTTTTTGGATAAAATGAGTGTAAAAGTCAAGGTTTTATGTGTAAAGAATAGGATTTTTGTGGCATCACATGACCTGGTTGAGATGAAATTTCCTAAAACTGGTGCATTGTGGGATTGACTCAATACACCCTCTGGGATTGGTACATCTACAGACTGGTGAACTTGAGCTATTATGCAGCGATTGCATCACTGTGTAAAATATATTTTAGCGCAGTCTTACCTTCCCATGATATCATCTTTAGAACCAACATCTTTGTCCCAGACAGAGATTTCCAGCGTGCTTGCCAGGTCATCATAAAGATGCAAGTCAAACTGTTCCATCCACTTGGGGTTCAGGGTCTTGGGCTCAACCTGATTAGAACCAAAAAAATGAGAAATTAGTCAAAAGATATTTTGACCAAATAAGGTAGCCTATCAGTCAGTTGTGGTCATCATATTTTGAAGAATGATTAAAGCAAATTTAGCACAAATCGCTGTCAGGTTAAAAATGAGTACATTTCAGAAGCAGTGCCCATCTGGAAGTCGCTTCAACCCCAACCATCCATGGTGGTTTCCAACATTGAAAATGGCCACCAAAATATATGGAGTAACCACAATGGTCTCTTAGCAATATTAACATAAGAATGTTGGTAAATGGATGGAATCTAATCCATGCCTAAGCTCAGCAGTTAAATCTTGCAGCACAAAAGAATAATCCCTTTAAAAACTAGAAATTTACATAATATACACAATACTGCAGGGTTTGTTTTTTTTTTGGTGGGGGAGGGATAGGTGAGGGTGGGGGAGGAATAATAATAATAATACCTTTTCAGATTCCACATTTTTTCAAGGTTTCTTTATTTATTATACATTATTGCACAAACTCTCAATTTTAACAGAAGAAATTGACTATCAACTTGACTACTGCAAGTTTTTATTGGAATAATACTTTTACAAATGTGATGTGATCTGGGAAAACCCGCCACATGGTGCAAAATTTATATTTTGAGTTTTTACTATCATTGCAAAGTTTGAAATATAAAGTGTCCATAATTTTTACTTCTCTCTTCTATGCGTACAACATATCAAAAGTTATCCCTTATACAATCTGACAAAAAAAAAGTAAAACATAACAGATTTTAAGGTATTTTCTTTATTTTTTCAAAAACTGTCCTGTGCCGGGACATGCGACAGGTTTTCAAAGATCACATCACAAAAATAGGGAATCAATGTATTAATTAATGAATATTATAATAGATAAAATGCTTATTTGATGCCTACACAAGGTCGTCAACTTCAATATATCAAGTAAGAAAAAAATTATGTCGACAATAGTATTCAAAGCCACATTTTAAACTAAATTGGCATTTCTATTGGAATTTCATTACACCTGTGGAGACCTTTTCCTAATTATTCTAAAATGGGAAATGAATGCATACAATAGGGTCATGATGAATAAATCTGTCAGTAGTCAAGGACTGTTCATGTGCTTTGACTTGGGACCATATGGTCCTGTGTTGAGTACCAGCATTGGCAGGACCAAAAAATATTGCTCTTAGGGCCTATATCCGTGAGGAAATGGTGTGGATGGGGCGATGGGATCAATCACCTTGGAGCTCTTTGGTTAGGTTTGATTTGGGATCTATACTCCCCTGTGGAAGATCCACGGCCAAGATATACTAAGCTGTCGCAGGTGCGACTGCAAAATCACTGCGATATAATGCTCCGTCGCATTTATCGATCGTTCTTAGAGTGATAACCGCTGGTTGAATCGAGCGATTGAGTTGAATTGAAGTCAACTGGCGTGTGCGTCAAGGCGTTGGGCATGCTTCGCGGACTTATCGATTAGATACGGCAGTCGGATTCCCGGTCAGCAAACGGAAGAGATGTCATTAAAAAAAAATGGCACGCTCCTTGTGATTGCAGAGTATATCACGGGCATTCACTGGCTTTAACAAAGGAGTGTATGTATCTTACCCTACTATCTAATTTGGTAAACGATGTGAAAAGTTCATCCCCATAGAATCTTTTAAACCACTCCAAATGCGTGGTTTGTACTTAAAAAGAGCAAAATTCCCACTCAAAAAAGGGGGCATGTACCAACAAGGCCTGGCCCATTGGCCTATTGGCAATTGGCTGAAAATAAAATATAAGTTGTTTGTGCACAGCACCTCTGCCTTTGGGGCTTCAACAGGAGGGGGATAGGACACGATCTGCTCGAATTTGGTAGGGGATTTCCAAACGGTAATCTGGGGAACTGATACGTGCATTTACTACGGCAGTCGGCTGGTCCCAGTGGACATTAAAAAATCATCTACAATAACAACCTTTTTCAAAAAGATTTTAGTAATATTCATGATAAATTAAGAAAAAAAATCAAAAAAAATTATTGACTTACAAAAATCACGTCGGAGTTAGTGGATAACCCCGCCTGCAAAATTAGTTGAATTTCCAATAACGGTCATAGATTTAAATATTCGTGACCAGGCCTGTCTTTAGTAAGTCTGTGTGTAACCGTCGATTGCATAAGAGCGGCCTCCTACCGTTTAAGTCTTTGAAACAGACTAGGACCGGGAAGTTGATGCGTTTTGAATTTGCTGTTTGCTGTTAGGTTTGGCATGTCCCACCCCCTGCGACTTAAGTATGGACAGCGATTAGCTCAAGAAGCCTATGTAAACATACCCTACTATCTTTTCTCTTACACCCACTGTGGGTTTCTTGACCTTAAGCATGAGCCAACCTGTACCCTTGTCCCAAAGGTACACTAGTGGTAGTAGTCCATCCTGTTTCCGAAGACTAATAATGCCAATTAAAGACTGAGAGTTTAAAAGGCCAAGAGAATTATAACATTCTGATTGGAACTGGAGGATTTACTTACAACAACTCCTAGCAATACAACTTCAGGCGAGTTACATTAAGGATTGTAACGAGTTATAGTATAAAGGCCAAAGCCTTATCATTTTCATAGAATGCCCCTTTTATCGGCAGATATCACTACCAGAACGCTCTCGATGACCCACGACACAGCGAGACTCCATGAAACTTGGGGTCAATGGTCTTCGGACAAGTTTTGCTTTACAATCAGCCCAGCAATTTTAGTGTAAAGGGCTTGTTACTACTTCCACATAAGAAAAACCACAGTGTTTAGCCGCTAGAAGCCTACCAGCGAACATACCAGTTATGAATGTATTTTGGTATTGCCAAATGCCAATGAAACCATTTAAACTGATTCACTTAATGATCCAACTCCCACACCCTTGCAAACGTCGTAGGTGGACACTCACAAATACACTCGTACAAATCCAAGCCCAAAAATTGCAGTCTGCCAGGGGGAGAGTTAATTCGGGTTTAATTTGTATTATCAATTCAATTGTCAAGTAAGCTGGGTAGAGTAATTTTTTTGAAATTTTACATCTGTCACAAGCAGTTGCATAGTCCCAACCCCATCTCATAAAGGAGGAACAACGACTTGAAAAAACACCCAACTTTTTTTTTAAAATGCTTGACCAATATGCAAGCAGTGTGTTTTTGATTTCAGCAACTGGGGCCAAGGCCATGTTCCCATGGCAGGTTTTAACATTCCCTCAAAAGAGACATTCACTCCAAAAGATGTATTTCCACTCGTTTTTGTGTGTCCTTCATTTCACTCCCAAACGAGTGGGAAATCCACTCTTTTTAGAGAGTAAGGGGATGGACAATTCCACTTGATATCCATGCTCCTCCTGTGAGACATTACCTAATTGGCCCCCAGAGGGGGGGGGCAGATTCCAAATTGGAACAGCCATTGAAAAAAAAGTGTTACTATCGCCTGGCACAATTCTTTTTAAAATATGTTTGTTCCACCTGAAGATAAGGAGACGGCAGTTTTCCGTCCAATTTCGGATGACATTTTGACAAGAAACTAATCCTGTCAGAAAGCTTTCATTCTGATTACAAATAGTAAAGATTCATTGGTTAATTGGGCACAGAAAGTTTGAACCATCATACAAGATGACGATCTTCCCTGTGAACATGGGTGTAGTACATACGGCCCAAACCTTTTAAAAAATAAATAAAAACGATGGCCCTCAGCATCCATATTAAAGGATACCCACATTGTCGTCCATACTCCCCGCCATTACTGTTGAAATCATGTATGGCATTTGCAAGTGGTTCTTATTTTGCAAGGTTTTTTATTTTGCAAGTTTTGTACAATAACTAACAACCTTTGGAATTGTTTGAAAAAACTGATTAATAATTATCCCTGCAAGTAAAGATAAATGGAGCACTGGAAATAACACGTGTCCCAAAAGTGATCAAACATACTGCGGCATCATCACCGGCTGACGCCCCCGACCGCGGGTGTCCGTCTTGCCTTCCTGGTTTGTGAATGTCGTGGGATCCCAAACGGTATCGTTTCACACCAGGTCACATGAGGGCACCAACATGTCAACCCACCCTACTTCGCCCTACTCCCTCCTTTCCCTACGTTACATCATCATAGCCCTATGGAACTCATACGGCATGCAATAATTAAGGGTTAACATTTTTGAAGCACACCACAGTCATACGCCAGAGTAATCCCTATTGCCTTCTG
>JAMKCH010026207.1:0-30756 GCA_023653785.1 Ophioderma brevispina
AGCCGGGCAACATACTCACCTGTGCTATATCCCATTCCCCAGGAATATTTAGTCCGCTGTGCCTGTCGAAATCGTATGAGCAGGCGTTTTCCGGTTGACTCCTATTTTTCTTGTCATGGTGTCATGGTGTATGCTTTTTAAAGTGCCCATGATTTTTTGAAATATTTGCACTGAAATGTCAAACTTACCGACCCTATTACCCTAATAGATCCAAGATAGACCTCCCAAACAAAATGGCTCTATATACCGTTTTATTTGTATAGGCCTTCACTGCCACTCACAAGCACAAGTGAATTCAAACACAGGGGTTATTGGTGACCGGTCACCAATAACCACTTTGTTTGAATCTGTGTTGTTCTTCGACGATTGAGTACTAATTGAATAAAAGTTATGTAAAAATATTTGTGACACCATCTTCTGTTTTAACGATATCAAAGGAAACGCATTAAGTGATCGTTTAGTTCGATCTTGGTAGTATTTTATATTATTCATTCATTCACCTGCCCTCAACATTTACATAATACTTGACCAGTCCCCTTAAAACATGTTTATTTTTCATTGAGCTATTTACCCAATGTGGAGAATCTTTGTGAGATATTGTACTGAAAATTTGGTGTCTATATCTTTTTTTTTGCTTAGTTTTTAAAATCTAGCTAAAAACTTTAAATTAGATGATTTTTTTTTGAAATGACTCAACAACCTCGAAAAATTTTGGGGAACACTTTTGACCGATTTAGGGAAAAGTGAACCCCCTCTCCCCCATTCAATGTTGATCCGAGTCATTGTTGTCAGAGCTCGCCAGGCCCCCCAACATTTGATTGATTGGGAGTGGGGAAGAATTAGTAAAAGGGAAGACCTCTGCTTTCTAAAGAACCATGACTTACCCAAATATCGATCTCATTGTGGAACATGGCAATGGTTCCAATATATTGCATCATGTGTTCCAAATATTTTTTTCGAGATTGTAATTTTTCTGATGTTGGGGGTAGTACTTCAAATTAATAGAGTGAGTAGTTTGTCTCAGAAACAAATGGACACCTATCTCAATCCTTAGCTCTTTTTATCATAATTGTAATCACACTGATTTTTCATATCATGAAGGGGGTTATTATCTACCTGAAAATTAACTCTCTCTTAATGGGTGCTACCAATTGATAAATCGCCCCCCATCCCCGCTTTACTTCCGTCAAAATTGGAGACGTTGGTATCATTAATCCCATCAAATTGTAGGCCCTGAAAATGGGCTTCTTTCGATGTCTATATATGTGGTATACCACATATACTGCGTATGTACCATTTAGTGCCCTTTTACTTCTGCCTGCAAAAACTGTGGTGCTACTTTAACACATAGGTGTTAACACCCTCGTGGAATCATAGGAGACTGCACCAATGGTCTTATATTTCCACAATTTTGGTGTTTACTGTATGTACTGTATGATAATCACTGCTTGGTGTTAATTTTACACAACATGTCATGTTACATTTTTTTAACACTGCCATTGCCAAATTGTCACACTGTCATTAATTTACCACCTCCTGGAATCAATACGGGACTGCCCTATCTGGGTGTGAACATTTATATAATGTGAACAACCGACATTTCAGTAGAAACTGTTTGATTTTATATGTGTTTGCTTCTATTGGTACTGCTTCCCCTCTAACATTTCATAATCGAACACAATATACATAATGAACATTATGCAGCAGCCACACAGAAGCAGTATTAAATCCTACTTTCAACACCATAACTACCACTTGGACATGCTTGACACCGACTTGGTGTTAAAATTTTAACCCCCCATTTTTGCGTGTACTATCCCAAAGCAGCTGGACCAATTCAACTCAAATTTTGTAATCAGATGCTTTAGTGATATGCTTATGTGGGGAATATAGTTAAGTTAGTTAAACCAAAGTTTTAATCCGGTTTGTCCCCGTAACAGGGTGGCCGGATGCACCTCACATTCAACATATGCCTGTGTGAAGATTTTATTGGAGCAGAAAATACATAGGAAAAATAACACCAATGAGGATCACGCCACCTGTAGGCCCGAAAAATGTTTCCTTTTTGTGTTAAAAACCACAACTCTCCAAATGTGTGATCTATCACATTATTAACACATACTCTATGGGCCAATTTTTAGTCTCCATTTTTGCTTTTAATATCCAAACGACCTGGTTCCTATTAACTAAAAATTTATAATTAAAAATAATCTTTGTTGATGGTGGAATATAGTTCCAGCATTAAGGAAATGTATGCAACTCTTTTTCCGGGCTCATATAATCTATTCCTCAAGCAGCCTGGCCAATGAAACCAATTCACTCTAGCATCCAGCCAATGAAACATTTCACTCTACATCCGGGCCAATGAAACAATTCGACCTCTAGCGCTCCGAACGCAATGAACACGTTCACTCTAGCATCCAGGTCCAATGAAACATTGGGCGTCTCGAGCATCCGGCCCAATGAAAGAAAAAAAACAAAAAAAAAAAAAAAAAAAAAAAAAAAAAAAAAAAAAAAAAAAAAACAATCGCTCTAGGCATCGCGGCCACTGAAACATTTTCACTCTGTCATCGCGGGCCAATGAAACAATCACTCGTAGCATCCGGCCATGAAACATTCGGCTCTAGCATCGCAGGAGCCAATGAAACAATCCCTCTAGCATCCGGGCCAATGAAACTTCACCTAGCATCCTGGCCAATGAAAAATTCACTCTAGGGCTCCATGGCTCAATGAAACATTTCACTCTAGCATCCGGGCCAATGAAACATTTCACTCTAGCATCCGGGCCAATGAAACATTCACTCTACTCCGGGCCAATGAAACAATTCACATCTAGGTCATGGATTAGTTAATTTTACCTTGCCATTGAGATCATAGCCACTCTCCTTCATACCCTGAACATCAAATATCACAGAGTCATCTTAACCATTTCACTCTAGATTAAACATCAGGACCTTGGCCCCGTGGGGATCGAGAACAAAATAAAAACAAAATTAGTTTGTAGAGTACAGTCATGTGACTGTTTCCCACTTACCTGTAGGTGCCTTTCGTAGCTATGCGGCTCCCCGGGCATGGTAGGCGCCGATCAAATCGGGTCTATTGTCAAGGACCTCTGATAGGTGATGTAAGCCTGGTCTGGGTAGCCCATATTCCAGCAAAACTACCCCTTTGGCTGAAAAAAACAAAAAAAGCCATGGATGCATTGTTGTTAAAATATCTGTGTGCCAAGGCACTTTGTGTGAGTATTTTTCCTTGTTGGGATATATATTGGAGATTTAGTAATAAAACTACTATAACCATCGTAATTCTTTACCACGAACTACCAACACAGGACCAGATCCCGCAAGTAAGTCATAATTTCTGAGAATCACCCCACCAAGAAGCAGATACACATCCCTTTGGACAATCCCGAATGATCAACCCGATGGGCCAATGGATACAACCTAACAGACCAGGCAATTGTAGGATTTTCTTTGAAGATTCTGATTCTTAGGTGAATTAATTCACCTAGCATCGGCATCTTCAAACAGAAACCCAACCTTTGCTGTTTTAATATGCATGGCACATTTATAATTATCATGTAAGCTGTAACAAATGGCAAGATTTCCATATGTCTCCCTCCCCCCCATATATTTAACATGCACAAAAACATTTAATTTGGCTATTTATTCCGTGTTTGATTGATAAAGGCCAAAATTGAAATAAATTTTTTGTATCATGTAAAATAATATGAGGGGTAACATATGGAACTTTTTCCATTAAATGCTCAAGATGCGTGCCTATCGAATCATAATTGGCAATTGTATGACTTCTATTTAAAACTCTGATATTAGAGGGGATGACCCAATTTTACTTATATGGAGTTTTTGTTCTTCAAAGAATGACCTTACCCCAACACCCAGCTGTAAAGTTTTTTACCGGACCTTTAAATCGGTTTGTGTGAGACAACGTGTGGCACACTTTTGCTTATAACATCCAAACCCAACATCTTTTAGCCAAGATTTCATGGGGGGGGGAAATGAAAAAAAAAATCACTTTCTTTAGAATACCAAAATTTTGATCCTTCCGTAAATCTGGGTTTCGAAGAAAGAGGGTAGTTAGCGCTCAGGCCTTATACTTTAATGTAATCCAGATCAAGATCCACATGAGATATTTTATTTGAACTTTCAATACAATTGTACACCAATCAAAGTCATGGATGCGATGCAACTCATAAAAAATACATAAATTTGCACTAGATGTAAATGAATAAAAAAAATACTGCTAACAAAACAAAATGGACAATACTGTACACCACTCAAAATACATCGCGATCCTTGGAGCGCTGTTTCGCCTGCCGTCGCGTTTAGTGAATGATAGGCCTAACATACTTGACCTTGATATGTGACCTTCAAACCCATCAACAAATGAAGATCCCATGTTGCACCTATGATTCCAAGTTTGTTCCAATTCGAACTCAACTTTTCAATGAGGTCAATGTTAATTTTCAGCCCATTTTACAGCTTGACCTCCATGAGCCTTGACCTTGGTATGTGGAATTTGACCTTGGTATGTGCCTTTGACCTCATCAACAAATGAGGGATCCCATGTTTCACCTATCATTCAAGTTTTGGTTCACATTGAACTTCAACTTTTCATATGAGGTCAATTTTACATTTTCAGCCTATTTTACAACTTGACCTCAACAATGACCTTTGACCTTGGCATGTTACGCTTTGACCTCATCAACAAATTAGGATGCCATGTTTGCACCTAGATTTCAAGTTTGTGTCCAATTGAACTTCAACGTTTCATATAGGTCAATTTTACATTTTCAATCCTATTTTACAACTTGAACCTCAACATGACCTTTGACCTTGGCATGTGACCTTTGACCTCATTCAACAAGTTGGGGGATGCCATGTTGCACCTGTGGGACCCCAAGTTTGGTTTTAAATTTTCCCCATCAAGTATGTGGATATTCCATGCAAATGTTAACCCTTTTTTCACGAACATACATCAACAACAGACATCATCAACACAGACAACACCACAACAGGGACAAAGTGATCCCCTATGTGTCTTCCTGCCTTAGGCCAGGCGACACAAAAATTACATTTAACTTTAGTACAACATAAAATGACAGCAGCACTACTAGACCCATACACACTGCAAAATTGCTTATTTAATGAAGATGATAAATCTTGATAATATGAGTTTAAATTAAGTGTGTGTACACACGACACTTAATCAAGAATCACTTGCGTACACACTAGAAGAAAACTACAAAAGATTGAAACAAGTGTGCCTACTGAGTACTGGAAATATGGCCTTGGGTATGTAACCAACACACATCACTCTTAATTCGACGAAGCGTGCGTACACACTATTAATCTCTTAATCGATAACCATCCCTTCGTTAAAGAAACTGAATTTGCTTTGTTGATTAAATTAATCTTCGTTGAAATAAGGGAATAATCGTACCACTATACTTGTCAGATGTTTAATCTCGTTAATGCTTATCGAATTAAAGAAGATTTTGCTTAGTGTGTACGGGGTCCTATTTTAAGAAGATAATCAATGAAGGCACTGGCATCGCTCCTGTAATACCTTGCAATAAGAATAAGGTCAGAATGCCAGAACTGTTTAACAAGTGTAACACTAAAAACGGCAGTTCTCCAACCACTAGTGTCTCCTGCTTTGTCAGATCCCCTTTTCCTTCACTCTCTGAACAGTTGACCTCTGAATTACCTTGGTATATAACCTTTAAACCTACCATGACATGGATGTCTCATGGTGCACCTATGACCCTGAGTTTGGTGGCAATGGGAGTTAAGGTGCGGTGAAGTCAGGAATTCAAAGGAACTGTTTTTTTGCCGTTATCTTCTTATTGTTGTTCCACATTTATAAAAGTGTACATATTTGAGAAGGAAATGACTCAAGGAATCCAAATATGACAATATTTTTCCCCCAAAATAACGTTTTTTGGAGACAATCATAAAAAATGGAGATTTACTCATTTTTTTGGGTTCCTATAAAAAATATAGAAATTTAAAAAATGTGCCTTGTTTGTTTTGGTATTTCCAGAGTCATAGTTTCGAGGTTCGGTATTTTTCCCCTTTTTTCAAATTCTGCATATTTATCAAATTATTTGCAAAAAAGCCAACACCGCGTGTTTTCAATTGGAACAACGCCAAATTGGTTCAAAGGTTGACATAAATCACGATTTTTAACCAAAAATGAAAAACTAAAAATACCGACCCTAGATTTTGATATTCTCTATACGATGCGTTTCATTTCTTACCTTTTGCTGATGATGGAATTTCGAGAGAAAAAAAACTGGGAACCGAAAATCACTAATTAATCGCCGAAAGTGAACACTTAGAAAATCGCCATTTTGTCCAAATATTTTTCATTCGCTACAAATATAGCCTTATTCCAAACCACAAGCATTTCATCTCTTTATGTGCTCACACTGCTTCTGCACATGTCCAACTTGCGTTCATCTGGATACTTATGATCCAAATTCACCAATTTATGAGCTCAATCGTGTAAATTTAAATCCCATTCTGTTTGCAAAAGCAACTCACTGGGCAACCAATTTTACAATTGGCATACAAGTTACCATGGGTGTGCTTCATAACGAATCGATGCATCAAGGCGTTTCTGATGCGCTCATTACAGTAACATCGCGCGCGCCGAATGGCACAGGCGAGTATTGCGTAGTACGCGGAATTACCCGCCCTTTTTGAAGTTCAGCCCATGTGATTGTTCTTAGTCAAAATGTGTAACATAGTAAAAGTAAAATGAACCAAATATGGAGGAAAAAATATATTTAGATAAAATTCCTGTTAAAATATATGGAACGAAAACTGTTAAGGCCATTAACAGAAAAAAACTAAAACTGTCCATTTGGTTTTCCGACTTCACAGCCACCTAATGTGTCCATGAACGTGCAATTTGAAAAAGAGTTAAACAAGCGAACTCGATTTACGCGATTCGTAAAATATGCCCCGGCCGAATATCCGCTATCAACTAAATGACACTAAAAACTGCACCAGTCCACCCTTAATTTTGGCCATCACTACTCGCCAAAAATAATGGTGTACTCAAGAAAATGACTCAAGAGAATCTTCAATTCAGCATTCAAAATCCCTGAAAATTCACTAAATTTATTAAAATATGATAATTCCTCAATGTGGCAACACTATTTGGAAAAAATCATGTGATCACATTTAATTTGGGACCCATACGGGGTCCTGGAGGCAGCGAAACATTGAATTTAACGTATTTTCACATTTTTCCAAGAAAATGTAAACAGCTGGCAACCCAAAAGAATGACCCACATTTAACAACTAGAACTAACAAAATTCACCAAAATCGAATCAGGTGGAGAACTTCTCATCCCACTTCCTTCCACCAATTTACATCATTAACACGTTACAGAACTCCATAAAACTTGTACCCAGGCTTGCCGGGCAAAATTTCTAAATTATGCAAATTATATTAATTAGAATATTTTACACCCAAAATCTAATCGGTTGATAACTCATCAACCTGCTCTTTCCACCAAGTTACATCACGTAGCCCTTACCGAACTCCAAAATTGTACACAATGTTACATTTTCTTTGCAATATGGCCCTTTTTCCCTTGACCTTTTTTCCCCTACCCCTGACAGACCCGGGGAGGACCCTTGGGAATGAATTACATGGTGAGTAGGGGGTATCCCCTCCTACAATATACCAAGTTTGGCTACTCTAGCACAATCCAGACAAAAGATATGCCCAACTGTTCCAGGTTAACATTTTTTATCACGGACATACGGACTACGGACATACGGACATCGGACATACGGACGGACATACGGACGGACATACGACGGACATACGGACGGAGCCCATTTTATAGTCCCTCTCCCGAACTTCGTTCTGCGGGGACAAAACACACATACACAGACCAGACACCCACCCATGGTTTCACCCACACATGGTCACACACCAGGGACATACAGAATTGGATTAGTAATAAATTTTTGCAGGTGACACAAACGGCCATGACAGTGGTAACTCTTCAGACAATGAACCTCAAATGACCCCTCAAATCTCATCTCCAACCTCTATCTGTAACCCTCGAAGAAACCATTTCAGAAACAAAAGCAAGAAAACCCCATTGAAATCTTGATCCGAATCCCTCACAGACCCCAAAAGTGACCTGACCCATCAATATGAGCATTTTGGTGAATTCTACCCATGTCTGTGCAACAATCAATCTTAGGCATTTTTTTTTCAGATGTTCAAGGACCCTAGATGACCTATAACCCCAGCCTGAATGGATGGACGATACAGAACTAGCCCAGACAGATAAATAGTTAAATAGATAGACAAATCATCCAAACAAACACAGGGCAGACAGTACTGTTATTTGGTTCTGCATTGTGTAGAAAGGACCCACAGAAAATTGTAAGCAATGGACTTTTTTGATGCCCTCAAATGGGACAAAGTTTTTTTTGCTTTTTGCCTCTGGGCAGCTTGGAGCCTAAATTGAACCAGGGATCTGCCATCACCAAGGCATACCTAACCAAAAGGCCATATATGCTCTCTCACAAGGAAGTACCTCAAGTGGTAGGTTATGCTACAAGGAAGAATCTAGAAGCTGTACATGACAATCACCAAAGAGAAGAATATGACTGTGTATATATTAAAGACAATTCTGCACCTCAAGAGTGCAACACTATGCTAACATTCCAAAATGAAGTTCCTTTGGTACCAAATCTCTGATTAAGAAACTTAAGATATCCAAAATTTTGACAGCTGTTCCATAATCAATAAATACTGATAGTAATTCAGCACCTATCTGTAGCCTGGAAGCAGCAATTTTGAAAGATTCACAATAATTACAATAATTGATTATGTCAAATGGGATGAAACGAATAAAATGATTTGTGCGTTCCCTTTCAATGGTTTTCTTTTCCGCAATTAACATAAGACATGAACCACAATGAACAGGATGAAAAGTGTAGTTGGAAAGTTCAAGGCTGTAATTGTGTTTTTTCCCGAATATACACAAAGTTTGAATTGATTACATATACAATACACCCCCCCCCCCCGGCCAACTTCAGATGCTTGTTTTCCCACTCGATCGCACGCAATGAGTGTTGAACTAAAGACAGGGAGAATTAGTTCTGGAAAACCGATTTTCAGAAAACACAAAAAATAAAATATATTCTACTTTATGTATGAGTCAATACACGCTGGCAAAATCAAGCACTTTCTTGAATCTCAACACCGTCCGCATTGCTCTCATTATTTAATCGTACAGTTTGGGAAGGAATTTTAAGAGCAAAAGGAACAAAAAACTAAAAAAGGTCTATTTTTATACATATTTGGGATAACTCTTGATAGGGCTTTCCCTACTCAATGGCTATCTGGCTAGCATTTCCCAATGTTGGCAATTTTCTACCTGTGCATGGCACTGAGGTTCTCTTATATATGGTTTGATTAGCACCAAATTTTGCATTGCACCTGCAGAAATCGGTTTCCATTACTCTATTATAATCACAATCCTTAGATGATGTTACCTATGACGTCACTTGTTGACATTCAAGACTCCCTCTGTTGTTTTCTGGCAGGCAAAATATTACAGTAGTTTTTGTGACAGACCACATAAAAATCTGGTTATAATTATCTTGCAGATTCTTTCCTGATCTAAATTGGTCACAAAATGGCAGCTGGTAGCATAGCTTATTATGCTTTGATAATAAAGTTAGTATTAATTTAATCGAAACAAAGTTAGCAGCAAAAACAGAATTTTCCCCATGCAAAGTATAGGTTGCTTTTGCCTGCCAGTTCCTCTCTACACCAACAGGGTGCGCCATAAACATAAACAAATGTCAACCTCACTATATTTGCATATTCAGAAAACTGGTGTCGCCAGATAATAATTTAACAATCATCTGCCCTTCTAAGCGCTGTTAAGACCCCCATTTTTACATCTCTGTCACTCAAAGACCCATATATTTTGAAAATGTCACCCAAAGACCCCAGATTTTTTTAAAATTTGACCAAACTTTTACCCAAAGACCCCTATTTGGGGGAAAATTTTCAAAAAAAAAAACCTTTTTGGGAAATTATGTAATTTGTCACCCAAAACCCCTTATTTTGGGACATTTTGGCTGTCTCTCAACAAAGACCCCTATTTTTTGTCCTCTGTAACTGAATGCCCTGGGTTCTGCCTTACCACCACCACCCCCCCCCCCCGCCCCCCCGAGACAGAACAGAATCTGTGTGTATTGATTTTACTAGAGAGTTTCCGACTTGAATAGCCGAGTAGCCTTACTTCAATATAAATTATGCTGCGTGTTAGTGACTTGGCAACTGGTACACTTCAATGCCAAGATCTTTTTGTTTCCAACTATATTTATCGTTCAATTCCCATTTTGTTTGGATGATAAAGCATTGTAGCCAGGCGCGTACCAGACCCTGAGCCTCCGGGGGGGATGTGGGGGGGGGACAAAGGCAAGATTTTCCCCAATTTTTCCGGCTCGCTACTTTCGCCAGTAGACCCATATTTTTTCCATTCTTTAGAACTTCTGAGAGCGAGGGGGGGAATACACTATCTACGACTCTACCACTTCAATTTTCCCGCCACTTTTTCTCTTTTATCTTCTCCTCCCCTTTTCTTCTCTCTTTTCCCTTTCTCCCTTACCTTTTCCTTCTCTCTTTTCCCTTCTCTTTACCCTTTTTTTCTCTTTTCCCTATCTCCCTCCCCGTTCCTTCTTTTCTTCCCTCTTTTTCCCCTTTCCTTTTCCCCTTCTCTTCCCTTTTTCCCTTCTCTCATCCCCCTTTTAGTTTCCTGGGCAGTCTGCCATCGCCCCCCCCCCCCCCCCCCGGGTTACGCCACTCGATTGTAGCCTGATAGAGACTCAATAACAATATGTGGATTGGTTGGTAAATAGAACACTGGGAATTTGACCACTGAAACATGAAGGCATGCTACCCTATTATGTAGCCCAATTCTCTATTGAAATAAAAATGTTCACTGTATTCTTGAAGATCTTCATTATATACAGGCCCTTTTCGGGCAGAGCTTTTGAGTATAATTCAAAGGATTGTTAATTTTATTACAAAAAAGGATAGGTTGTGTTTATTAACTTGCTCAAAATGTACACTATGATACACTTGGTGAGATTATTATAGAAAACAAGTAGATTTGTGGATCACAAGTTTTTGCAAGGGTTCTAGTTTGCTTGTTTGACCCAAATCTGTGAACACCCCACACTGACCTTGGGTCAGTGGATCTTCTGAGCACTTTTAGTGATTTTTACAATTAATCTGTGCACAAGAAGGAATTTATAGATCTTCAAAGAATGGCCCTTAATTGGGCCAAGTGACCTAAACCTGTGAACACCCCATATGGGCCTTGGTCAATGGTTCTTCAGACCAAGTCTAGTGACACAGCTGTTTGAAAGTCTCATATATTATGACAAAACCAGAATAAAACAGAAATTATCTCTGGCGACACACTTTTGACAACTGATTTGGAATATTTAGTCTACTAACTACATTCTGTGTAAATTTTCATTTCATTGCAGGCAAGTATGATTTTTCTTAAAAATCTAGTTTTCCATGTCTTTCTATGGAGAATGGGCATATAGAGGGCACTATAACATACAAATTATGACCTTTGTAGGCCTATATGGCAAGATTCCCGCAATGAATTTGTCTAATTTTTGCAGAGATAATAGCTCTTGCATGTCCCTACTTATATCTGTTGTCAAAATTGTGTTGCCACTGCTTAAAATTGTTCTAAAAATAAAAGAGAATGTGTATGGGGTCAAACAGCTGTGGTGATTATAGCAATTGATTTGCAATGCAAGGAATGCAATAGATTTTCAAAGAATGACACGGAATAATTGGCCCTTTTGACCTTTGACCCAAATCTGTGAGCACTCCATATGTGGGCCTTGGGTCACCGGTTCTTCAGATCAATTTTCGCTGCAATCAGCCCAGGCGTTTGACAACCAGAAAATTATAAATTTTCAAACAATGCTCCTTTAATCGGTCCATGTGATCTGTGTGCACCCCATATAGGCCTTGGGTCAGTTATTCCTCTGACCAAGTTTTGGTGATTATAGTAATTGATTTGTGGCATAAGAACGAACATATAGATTTTCAAAGAATGCCCCTTTAATCGGCCCACGTGACCGTTGACCCAAATCTGTGAACACCCCATGTGGATCTTGGATCCATGACTCTTCTGACCAAGTCTAGTGATTATAGCCATTGATTTGTGGCACAAGGAATTTATAGATTTTCAAAGAATTACCCAAATCTGTGAACACCCCACATGGACCTTGGGTTAGTGTTGTGGGTCTTTTGACCAAGTCTAGTGATTATAGCAATTGACTTGTGGCACAAGTCGCAACACAGTCAGACAGAATTCAGGGCTGGTGTCTCCATTTCTTCAAAAAGGCAACACAATAAACTACTCCTTTACAATTGCTAACAAACAGTTCTTGGTAGCTCTAACAAAATTACCTATTTATGCTGCTGGAAGATCCAAGTGAAGAAATCCATTATTATTTAGTTTGCATGCTCAAATTCTCTATTGGGTCATATATCTTAAATGGGAAATTATTACATTCACAGTGGTATTTTAGAAAAAAGAGATTGCCCATAAGAGAATCTGTTATTAGTCAACAATTCCACTAAGTGCTGTTAGCTGGCAGGGATAGGCAGACCATGGCCATGATCCGTGCCTGGACTGTTCAAGACCACAAGCTGATTACATGGAGGGCTGAGAAAGGAGACCCAATTTTTTTAAAGAAAAAAAAATACTCCCAGTAATGAAGAATTTCAATAATATAAATGATTGGTCTAAATGCAACAGAATATCTGTGCACCAGAAGTGTTTCTGATGCCTTTGAAAAGGCTTACGTAAGATCTTCCACCCCTGGACCCCATACCTATTTGTTGATGCCATGCACAACAAACTCCATCCCCATAACCAATGTGGGATCACTAGAGCTCAATTATATCTTTGAAAAAAAAATTCTTGGAAAGGGTCATTAGGCATGAGCTTGCACAAATACAATACTTCAACTGCCCTGCTATTGTCCACATTTCCTATACATATCTGGTACAAATCAATCAAAATCAGAGCCATAAAAGCATGTAGGGTAATTCAGTTCCAAAGAGGGTGGAGTTGAATTATGTTTTTTATTAAAGAGACGCTGGCACATTTGAAAAATAGTACACCCTCAAGATTTTTCAAAATCTATATTTTTGCATGGTTGTAAAGCTTTTCTATACATTAGCCTTAACCTGAAATAATTAAGACCAAACCAGCATCCTTACGGGTAAACAGAACAATTTTATAATTAATGTCACCGGCAACATTAATTCAGCAGACGACGGAAATTGCATTTAACACAAGAAAACGCACGCCGTATGCATGTTTCCCACGACATGCACCCTGCTTGACCGGTCTGTGACCTTTGTGGTTTTATAAATATTTGTTGATTAAAGTTAAAAAAAAAAAAAAAAAAAAATAAAGCTTTTCTATACATTAGCCTTAACCTGAAATAATTAAGACCAAACCAGCATCCTTACGGGCATGGCTTGAAAAAGTGGGGAATTTGGGAAGCTCCTTCCCAGGAAAGTTGGCCATTTGGAGGGAAACTTGGCCATTTGAAGGGAAATTTATACATAATATATAGTGGGAAATCTCTGAGAAATGCAACGATCTTCCCGGGAAATTTACATTTTTTCAACCTGTGCTTACGGGTAAACAGAACAATTTTATAATTAATGTCACCGGCAACATTAATTCAGCAGACGACGGAAATTGCATTTAACACAAGAAAACGCACGCCGTATGCATGTTTCCCACGACATGCACCCTGCTTGACCGGTCTGTGACCTTTGTGGTTTTATAAATATTTGTTGATTAAAGTTATGGAAAACTTAAAAGTTAGCCTACAAATTACCTGGATGTCTTTAACCTCTTATTAACATCCCTATTTGTTTTTGAATATGTTATTTTTATGTGTAAAATGTATCTCTATTCTTCCAATGGCCTAGACTATCATTTGAGAGAAAATTGAAGAAATTTCATATTTTGTGAAAATTTGCCAGTGCCGCTTTTTAAGATGAGAGTCGCCTGCAGTTTTTTCTGGTTTCTTTATTACCAGTTTCTTTGTTCGTTCACAATATAACCTTCTAGAACATAAATTTAACCACTTTTAAATTCCAAGTATATATTTTGTGGAAACATAAGCCATGATATTTTGTGTTCCCTTTGTTTCAAATTCAAAACTATGTTTTGCCCCTATTTCTAGGGTACTTTATGGAATAGTGAGTGTCCCATGGCCCCTCTCCCTCCCCCTACCCCCATCCACCAACAGGAGCCTGAAGACCTCGCACTTTAAAAGTGTTAAACCGTGCATGAAATGACGCAAATGGTCATGAATGGCATTTAACAAGCAGTTGCAATTGATCAACAATTGATCAGCTTAGACAGGAAAACTAAAATCAGCATGACATTATGAACTTGGACAAATCTTTTTGAGGTGAGCTAGCCATAACTGTAGATTAACCTGGGGCTAAATTGCACGCATGAAGTACCCGGTGAATTGGGACTATAAACTTAGTTGGAAAGTAGGTGAGCCAGACATGGGGGTCCAAATGAGGCACTGATATCAGGGCTACCTCACACTCTGACATACACAAAAATGTATAGATAATATTAATAACTAGGCGGTCCCCAGGTTTCGTGATCACCTGGCTTTTTCAAAGCAATATTTGTTTTAAAACTGTTTTTCGCAATTAGCTGGCTTGTGGAGTGTGTGTCCACTACCCAATCGAACTTGATCTGGCCCAGCCCAAGCAACACCAACCCACCAAGTTTCGTGACCATGGTGACCGTACGACCCCCGGCCTCCGAGAAAAAGGGCAGACAGACACACAGACAGACAGACAGATACACATGGCCTTTTATAATATAGATACGTATTTGAGTTACAAATGAAATACAAAAGACAAAACAAAGATGGCCTGGCTCAGAGATTTTGAAATATTTGTGTAGTAATTAAAAATAGTCAACTTGAACTAAAGATACTCACCTAAAATGCTCAATTCCAAAGTTAGAGATGAATCAGATTTTTCGTTTTCATGCAGTACACATTTATGTACATTGTAACAGTGCATAGGATACCGTGTATAATCAAAATTTCTGGATCCGGAATTTTTAAACACAGTTGTGATTTTCTATATATGAAGGACTTCGATTTGAGCTTAGTTATTTTACACAGTGATTATCATAGGGACAAGCATTATGTATATGCAAAAAACACAATTTGTTTGAAAATTGAGGGTGCCCTCTCTGGGAAATCTCTGAGTCTGCCTTTAAGCAAGGTAGGGGTCACAAAAGATTATAAAGGGGCCAAAATTGAAAAGTGGTCTGATTTGTTTTTGATGCACACCAAACTGTAGTTATGGTCACGAGGATTGCAAATATTGTGTGTGCTACCTCCCTTCCCTAATTGTCACATCCTGGACTGATGTGGGTGCCTATTTAAAGGTGCTTGTTCCGATTTATGTGTATTGTGTTCTCTACTTGATACAAGAGCCTGGCACTTGCACATACACCCCATCATGTACCGTGGTAAAAAAAAACCTTGCGGTTTTGATGGTAGACGCAATAATGCATGTTGCAAAGCCCTATCTAATACTGTGCTAATATTGATGGTTAACCACTAAAACGGAGGTTTTTTGTTTATATATTGGGAAGGAAATGGATTTGAGGGCTCAAATTTCAGGACGACAATGAGAAAAATTGTTCGAAAACAGTATTGTTTTCTTAACACCCGTTATTTGGAAATCTCCTTTTTCCAATGTCGATAATAACAAATTGCATCATCTTTGGTGCACAAGATGACCCCCAAAACTAATATACACAAATTTCTATTCAGGCGATCCCTGGTGACGTCATAAAAAAAAAAAAAAAAAAAAGTGACGTCAGTGGTATGACGTCACCAGGGATCGCCTGAATAGAAATTTGTGTATATTAGTTTTGGGGGTCATCTTGTGCACCAAAGATGATGCAATTTGTTATTATCGACATTGGAAACCCTAAGGAGATTTCAAATATGAGGGAGTTACGGCCTTTCATCTGATATCAAAATCGATACTACTTCCGGGTAAATCAGGGGGTCCCAAAGACGATCGGAACACGCACCTTTAAGTTTCGGAATGGTCATGTCAGGCCCACCTCTCAAAGCCAACGTAATGCCTCTCTTTGGTTATAATGTAAAAATGAGATAAAAGAGAGGTAAATATTGTGCTGTAAGCCAGGACAGTCATTCAGTAAACTCCCACATGCCAAGATGTGATAATTACGGAAAGGGTGACTATAAGCTGACCCTTATAGGTCAGAGGTCAAATTTGCCGTACACAGGGGTCAAATATTTAAAAAATGCTTCAATTTCAGAGGAAAAGCTGTTTTAATCTGAGGGGGCACATACTTTGCCACATTTCCCTTAAAGCACAAAAGCAGAATACCCTATCAGAGCTAATGTATCGGGTACTTGGGCAAGACTTTTTGCTTCACTTGCTTCTCCCCACTCTGGAGCATAGATGGATACCAGCAGATAGTGGCAAGGTCAAAAATTTCTTGTGTTCTGTTCATTTACCACACAAGGATCTGGCTGTGTATTAAAGCTAGCGCTTTGATTGATATGCCTTTATTTGCCTGTTTAAATGCTGTGATTCTGAAGACAGTGATTCCCTAAAGTTAAAGGCTGGACAATCTAAAAATATATACCATCTGATAGACTGAACAAAGTATAGTGTAAAGAACTCACCTATTTCTAGGTCAATCTTCTCATCATCTGTTGCAAATGGCACTATTCCTTTTTCTACCATGGCAAGAGCATACGCCTGCATAAAAGGAGGAAATGGAGCAAACAGATACCAACAAAATTATTAAAAAGTTTTTGAGGGTTTTGTGAGCACGGCTCTTTTCAGAGCCATAGGTTGGTTTGGTTGAATTCCCTCCTCTTGTAGGAGCACCGAGATAATATCCCGTATTGTTAATCTGTAGGTTTTAGTATATTATAGCATACAGTCATATTGGTAAACAAGAGTTCCTACATGTTCATTCCATCATGTACATGAGTTATTTTGCCATCTGCACCATAATGTTCAAATAAATGACCAAAGGGTTTTGGCTATTTGTAGGACCATCCTTTGCACTAATTTCAGTAAAAATATATTTGAACTACACCACCTTTTCACTGGAGTAGGTCAGCAAAGTTTCTGAGTTGGGGAGGTGGTTATTCACTGTTCTTTTTTATATGAAAAATCTTAATGACAGAAGCATGAAACTTAATATTATGTAGGTCAAATATTTATTCCTTCATGAAGAAAAAGAATTTGGTAAGGATTCTGTTTTTCTACCATTTTTAACTCAACATTGAAAATCGGCCTTTAAGTGTTTTTTTTATATAAATTTAAGGTTTCCCAGGATATGACCTCATTATGATATTAGATGGGGGAATGTTGGTTATTTGATTGTAAAATTACTGTTGTCATCATATGACAAAACTTGACTGCTAATGTTATTTGGTTATTTTGTTTATTGATTGATTTTGTTCCAGGTTGGTCTAATCCATTAAATGTCACATGTGATCCAGTGGTTTGAAACCCCCTCAAAATGTCTTACAAACCAAAATATCCAGAAATTCATGCAGATGTAATCTAACTTTTTTTATTTAAAGGCTGACCCCTCATTTTCCTGTCCCTTTATTCAGACATGTAACCATCCCAGTGGTTCCAACCCGGGGGTTCCAAAAGGCAAGTTCCCTGTAGGTACAAAAAATATCCCAATCGCAGGCAAGTGTGTCCCAGTCGCAGGGTAAAAGGTGAAAACACAACCGATTTAGCATTAAAATCAGTCTTTTCCTTCACCATTTTTCACCTAAAATGTCCCCTCTGCCATCAGACTGGTAATGTCTTTGACTTAAAGGTGGAACGAGAGATTTCAAGTCGTCCATATTTTCTTTGATGTTGTGATTTCATATAGATTAGACACACAATAGATTCCTTACCTTTTATTTGGCTACAGGAATAACTTAAAATGAAAACAAAAGATGATTTGTACCAGTATATGCTTAAATATCAATAGAAAACATAGGCTGAATTTCCTATTTGCTCCTATAGAAAATTAGAAATTTATGTCACAATTTTGGACCAAAGAAACAGTTCTCAGCTTATAGTCAGGTGGAAGTCTAGGCACACAGCCTGAAGGATGGAAATGGAGTACAGACTTTTTCTATTGATAGATTTTAGTTCATTAGGACCTAAGCCAATAATTTTTGGAGGGTGTGCAAAATTTGTTACAGTGCCATTTTTGAAAATCCAATATGGCTGTTACCATGTCCAAAATCACTGAAAATCCCTTAAGTGTTTCCGATAGAGACAAATATCTCTCGGTACTCTGGTGTTTTAAGCACGAGAAAGTGTTGGTAATATGTAATTTTATCGTTATATTGACACAAAAATCCAATATGGCTGCTCAAAATCAAAATATGCTCTCGGAATCATTCAAATGATCTTAACTTCCGCCATTTCACCTATTTACGCTACTTGAATAAATACTGAACACCTAAAACAGGTTCTGCAGGTGTTCAAATCTGTTACAATTTTTCACACTCTGCAAGTGTTACTTTACACCTCTAGAATGCATTTCAGCGCATCAGTACACGTCAAGTGTTCTGCAACTTTTGCGTTTTTAGAGGCTTATTCCAGTGTGTATATGCATGCTTTATGCTTTACACTTATGAGATACCTGTATTTGATCACTAAAACCCTTAACTGGCAATTCTCTGTAATGGACATTTTCAAAATTCAAGATGGCAGCCAATACAGCCGGCCTTTAACAAATAGTAAAACCTACATTATATGTGTATTAGTAATGTATTTACAACAATCACTATTATATTATAAGGGTGAAAAATCAAGTATGGATAAGATATTTGACCCATTTGACATTCTTACCTGGAATTTCTGTTTCTTTAAAACCATGCAAAAATGTTAAGCTGGGGGCCAATGTGGCCGCCTTTTTACTTCTTTATAACCTATATTAAATACCTTTGTATACTTAGTTAAAACACCCAAAAGAGTATTAAAGTTTAAATTAAGTTATGAGATGTATACAGTCTTTGAGCATTACAAGCAAACTCTTATTTTATGCGATGCTTAAAATACGTCCAATCCGATGTCGCGATCACTAACATGAATAAATGCAACTACAACACCCACCCCCACCCCCATCCCCAAACCTCAAAACCCCACCCCTCCCCAAAACCCCTCAAAAAATCTGCCACCCCGCCCCCCCCCCACACCCCGCACACCCATCCCTTCCCGCAAGCAGTCCCAATCTCCCCGAACACACACCTCCTCCTCCCCAACACTCTCTCAACACAACCCACCCGCTGCAACAACCCCCCCCCCCCTCCATTACACCAACACCCAGCCTTAACACCCCTCACACCCCAATCCCCCGCGAACTCCCCCACCGGCCCAGCCGCCATTACCCGTAACACGTCTCTCCTTCCCACATGCCACCTATACCCCTCCCCAACACCCTGAACACCTTTCACCCCCAACCCCCCCCAACACCCTCAACACCCCTAACCCCCCCTCCCAACAGCCTGCAATGCCCCTCCCAACAACATCATGCCCCTCCCACGACAACATGCAACTGCCCTCCCAACAACATTCAATGCCCCTCTCCCAACCACCTTCACCCCACGCCCTCTCCCTAGGATCCAACACCCTTCAACAACAACAGCCCCCCCCCAACACCCCAACACAACAACCCTGCAACACCCCCACCCCCTCGCCACCACCCACCCCTCCCCATCCCCTCACCCCCCACCCACCCCTCCCTATGGCAATAGTAGTCTCATGTAGCGAAGAATTTTGCATATCCAAAGTACCCGTTTCAGAGAGACAGCAATTACTATGTACTTAGCTCATTTGCCTACATACGCCGCATATATCACATACTTTCAATTGCAAAAAAAGATTCCCCATGATATTCTTTCATGTCAGCGCAGGATTTTGACTATCCGATGTATACCGTTTGGAAAAATATAGCAATTTACGCTGATTTTGCATATATAATTAGCTCATTGGCATCTACAATTGGGCCCGAATATGTCCCAAAATCTTGTCATGTTGAGAACTCTTCAGCACTCTTATCCCGCATCCTTCCACCAATTTACATCATTATACGCCTTACATGAACCCAGAAAACTTGTACGAAGGCCTTGCAGGAACATTTTTCATAAATGATGCAAATTAGATACTTAATTTAGCATAATTTTAGGCCCAAAATCTAATCACGTCAAGAACTCATCACAACCCGCTTCTTCCACCAAGTTTTGCATCAATTGTCCCCTTATGGAACCCCAAGATAAATTGCGTACAACCTGGGTTCGACTTTTTTATCACGGACGAACGGACGGACCGAACTGACGACGAACGGGACAAAAAAACCACGGACTGACGGCAGACGGGCGGACTGCTGCTCAGTTTCATAGTCCCCTTTCGAACTCGTTCGCGGGACAATACGTCGTTCTTGTTATATTTGTTTTGACAACATGCTTTCAAATTCAAATGAAGGCCATATATTATAATTATGAACCATTTTGTAGTTTGAAGAGCTTAAAATGCGTCATATTACTGGGGCCATCTTTATCAGTACGCTTGTTAACCACTATGAAATGTCAATATGAGTTCCTACTGGGTATGAGTGCAGATAGCCTCTTTGACAAATACTTGATTTCAAGGCATATTGGTGTTTGGGTTGGCCATATTGGATTTGATGGTAATGTTGTGATCAAATCACGTCAAATAACCCGTCCAAAGATTCCTCCTTGCTTTAAAACCTGGACTATTGCATAAATATGGCCATTTGATGAATTTGAGAGTGATAGCAGCCATATTGGATTTCGAGAATCAAACGCACGAAATTTTGCACACCCTCCAGAACTTATTAGCTTAGGTCCAGGCGTGGCGGCCAAGCTTCATCATTCATAGCTAAAACTCCGAAGAGTCCTTGACTCGCCTGAACAGTTACCGAAGTTGAAGTCACTGTCCTCGTTATAATAGATCAGGAGTGGCCAGTGGGAAATTCCCGTAATGGAAGCCGCAGCCGATCTAAATTGCCCTTGTGTTAGTCGTCGGTGCATAATGTGCATGCAAAATATCATCAAATCTTTTTTAAAGACCGGGCATGAGAGATGCTACACAATGCAAGTCAACGAACATTCACGGTGGTGTGCATAGGCTACGTGGTACATGGTCCGCAGCCCTGTCCGCAGGCTATAAATAGCGATGACCCTGCAATTGAGCATGAGGTCAAGCAAGCTCGTTCAAAATGGATCCCGCGTTTAACGTATTCATAGCAAAAAAAATACTTACACGGGAGTTGATTTCTTCAACGACAACAGATTTTGAGTGGAAAAATATTGAACTAACATATTTTTCGACTTTAGATATTGTCAAGTGTTCGGGATTCGTGCGAACCTATGGTAACGGCAAAAACGACGCTATCCGTTTGTCCGCCGGAACCCCCCCCTGCTTAGGTCTCGATTAAAAAAATTGATCAATAAAAAGGCCTGTACTCCATTTCCACCCTGGCCCACAATTCCTCCTGACTATTAGCTTTCAGATGGGGATATTTTTCAATATAAAGCTTTACAAACCAGTGCAAAAATCAGAATTTGAACACATTTTGTTACACTCTATGTAACAGGGTGCATATGATCACCGCCCATGGGAAGCAGCAGGTTTTCCCAAAACCAAAAATCCCAGTGGGGGGCGGCCCTCTACTATCAATTTATTTTTTTAGAGATCGTACCAATGATGATGAAGTCAGACCATTGTAAATAAAAGCATGCACCTGACACTAAACTAGTAAGGAACCATACTACCTAAAGGTGGTTTCATGGCGTCTAATTCATCACTTTGAAATCTGCGAATAAATTGGCTATTTCGTGACTGTTACGCAAACACAGAATACACACAAAATGTCTTGATTGACAAGGTGACTTATAGTTCCCCCACCCCCCTGCCCTGCTTGCAATATTTTTTTGGACAACCACTTGGATTCTGCATATGACCTTAAAAGCAAACTAGTGACAATACAGAACAAGACTCCTGCCAAGGAACCATGTCCCAGTTTTGTAACTTACCTGAATAGAAGAACCTCAGTGCACGCAGCTCCAACATTGCTAGCCCTCCCTGGTTTTTTTATACCAGCATGTAAACCGTCCATGTTTTCCCACTATATGGTTTGTTTCTGATGCCCTACTTCACTACACAAAGTACACGTCATCAAAATCATGACACACAAATTTAATTGTAATTTCCTGACCATTTTTCTCATTGCTGATGTAATAATTAGAGGAAAATTGGGCTTCTCTTTTGCTCGTTACCATCAGATGATTCATCTGAGGAAGATTAATACCAAGAGTACCACACTGTTGACAACCCCACCTTTTAACTTGAGCTATTTTATTTGTATATGGTTTAACCAAAAACTACTGCACTGTACTCTGACTCGAAAAAATGCTAGTATCATGTGCCGTCATATTAAATTGCTATTTTGCAAGAAATGCAATTAACTTTATGTGAAGAGTCAATTGTCATTAGAGTTTAAATCAACTTAACCAGGAAATAAAAAACATGGGTTTGTTATGAATAATACTCTGGATCTCCTGTCTCAATTAGACCTAAAAAGTTTCCCTTTGTCCCCTCCAAACCTTGTGCTTAGATGGCTAATAATTTTTGTCTGGGGACTGTTTTTTTTTTCCAACCTGAAAGTATTCTCTGAGTACCGCATCACAGCAAATCTAAAAGGTCTTTTTTAGGATGTTAAAAGATTGCTTCAAAATTAACATTTGCACAGCACAGAAAGTGTCAAAATACAGTGGTCAACCTGTCAAATGCATGTGTCATCTTCTATATGGGGTTATTAGAAGTCTTGGTGCCGTTGCTTTGCTGACCGGGGGAAATGAAGTCAGATCAGTCAACGTGTAAGGAGTTATTTCAAGTAAGTGCAAGTTTAACATTTTTACTGCCGTACCACAGACAACACACATACTACAGAGTGTGCCAGAAAAATGAACATTCCAAATTGATTTTCTTCTGGAAGTTATGTAAGAATAGTGGTGCTCTAATTACTCGATGATGAAAAAGCATAAAATATGGTCTGGATTTCACAAACGATGCAAGTCACTCAAAGTATTTGTGTTAAAAGTGGGCAAACACTTTTATAGGGTAAAAAATACTCGTAAATATAGCCGCTATAAGCAAAAAACTAACCCTATATTTCTTGCGCTTTTAGGCCCAAAAATACGCTTAAGCTTTCCCTCTCTGACCCTTTGGCACGTTCGTGTGACGTAGGCGATGGCACCAAGTCTTGTTGCCAATGCATCGTCCACATGGAAAGGACCACAACTCGCTCATTGTTTTCTTCTCCTGTTTTGAATTTCGCCAATATAGCGATAAATGTTGGTTACTAGAGTTCATTGTCTCTGTAGATGGTAATTTAATTATACTTCTGGCTTCCAGAAGGGTGCAAAGAAATGTGAAAAAATCGCTGATTCTCATCGCTTACGATGAATCCTAGAGTAGCAAGCAGAGCTCAGAGGCCAGCTGGTACACGAAAGTGTGAGATTTTGACCACCCATCATGCTCATGGAGATGAAAAAATAAATAGGTTAGTGAGGGAGACGCCCCTGGAGCATGGGTGGTGGTCAAAAACTACCATGTGCGTATAAAGGACACGGCTCATACCATTGATTTACGTTACACCCTCTTATGCTAACCGATGGAATTGCATGAGGTATAGGCGCTATCAGGGGGAGTGAGACGGAAAAAAAATATCTTAACCTACTTTTCTCAGACGGGAAACAGTCACTCCATTTTGGTTATGAACCTTTTTTTAATAAATCACATTGGCTTTGCTATTGGGTTTCCGGTAAAGTCTTGGCTCATCGAGAGTAAAATGAAGGTAATTACTTTACCTCTAGCGAAATTTGTTAAAACAAATTGCACAATACTGTGAAAGCAAGGAATTCAGTATTGTATAAAATGCGACGGAACTGCCTTCTCTGTTGGGTTAGAGCCATCAAATCTACCAGATAATTCAACGATATTATCTGTATCTGCTATATTGCTTAATTTGAATTTAGTTAGAAAATTTTAGAGGAGAAAACAATGGTTAAGTCTTCCGAGAAGAGCAGAAGCGAGCGATCAAATTGAATGGGATTTTGTTTACTTGCATAGCCGATGACACAATTGGTGACGTCACCACCTCAAGTCAATAATATTGACCTTCGCTGAAGTGGTGTTGCTTGAAAGATGATTTTCATTTTGGCTCTGTAACCAACAATCGGTGAGTAGCATAAATTGACCCGTTACATATAAAATCATGATAAAATAAGCTTTCCAATGGTAATATAGCTTAATATATGCCGTTCCAAGCAATGAGGATCACCCTTTAAGGTCATACTGGACTGTTCAAAATAGGAATGATGTACGACCTCAATTATCTGGATTTGCTTGTATAGTTGTTCTATACTTGTCCCAAAGCATTATCAAAGTTAATTTTGTTTCAATAAATGTCAATTTAGGGGGTCAAATTTGTATTTCAACATTGTGAAAATGATATGCGCATATTTAATGGACCTTGTGATATAAACGCCAAATACATTACATCAATTTTTTTTCGGTCTGAAAATTTTGATAGTCAACAGTACAATAGTTTACAGTAACTAGTTGTTTTGGGATCATCGCAAAACTCCCCAAGGACGAAGGATATCAAGTATTTTACCCAAGATCCACCTGTTGTTCTTTCCAGCACATGGTAATGGCAATTTGTAACATCATTACCATTGTTCGCACTCATTTGCAAGAAATTCCCATCAGTGTTAACCTAAGTGCCTAAGGTGTTTCATCACGTGGTGCATAGAGGGGGGTTCATGGAACCCCCCCCTAAGGAAACCACTTTCCCGATGGATGGATGTTTCAATGAAAAAACTCCTCACACCTTTGAGGGGGCATAAGACCAGGCCAAAGGTGCAGTATAATTGAGTTCCGGTTTATCGTATGAAATTAGGGGCAAATCAGTTGTTTCGAAATGCGTCAAAATAGGTTCAAAAAGTAGCATGATAATGATGTTTTTCGCGACCTGTTCCACAGCATACCATTGCAAAATCAGTTTGATGTTTATATCTGCTCTAGAAGGACCAATTTACACACATTTACAAAAACTTACCATTTTGTGCAATCTTCTATTTTTTGTGGGTGCAGTCGTATTTTGCCATAGGTTTGTATAGCAATGGCGCGTAGTCGCTCGATGATTGAAGATCGCTTCTTTCAGCACATAAAGGGGTTAATTAATTTTTTCGATTATGTTAATTAATTTGTTTCCTGAATATGAATACATAGCAAGAAAAATTTTTATGGCAACAGGGTTTGCTAATTTTTATTTTTAAAATCACACTCCCGTTGGTGCCTAAGGGGGGGGGGATTCCTAGGGACCAAGCTAATTATCTTTCAGTCACCACAAAGCGGCGCATAATGAAATGTACTATAGCTATATTTTGGTTAATAGGAAAAGAGCGCATCGATAAAGTGACACATTACAAAAAATTAGAGTTTCGAAATATTTTTTTTCACGACTGAGAAATCGATCGAAAAACAATTTGTGGTGATAGGAACCCCCCTTGAGGCACTTTAAGTGTTAAGGAAACATCGTCACTTGTGTGAGCTTACCCCTATTATTACTGGATCAGATGAGCACTCCCCACCACGGCAGTGGTCACGCTGCACAGCATTATTGCAATCCTCATCTGAAGAGTCTGAAAAACAAAATATGAGGATATTATCATAACGGTTGTCCACTTTGTAAACTGAGAAAAACTATTAACGACAACCACCAAAAATACTCTGTAAACTAGAAGTACAAAGTAATCAATAAACTCCCACACGTCTCACAAGGAATGTCTTATGTTGACTTATACGACCAGTATTTTATGCATCAGTGTAAGATATTTGTTTTGTTCACACATCATGCGCTGTATCTTAAATCGCGCGCGATTTAGACTACGCCTAAGAGCGCGTAATCGCGTTTGGTAGAAAGGCGCGATAATAATTTTCAAAATTGGAGATTTTTGCAGTTGTGTTGGTAATTGTCTAGCTAACTATACCTGCAAATGACAGTGCTCAAAATGTGTATTTGTCATAAAAGAAACGATCATGTAATTAGAATCAGGATCCCACAATTGTAAGTTAACAGTGGAGCTGGAAATGCCAATTTTATGTCCGTTCAAGATGAAATAGTGAAAAATGGGCATCATAGCAATCATTCAAGCACAGTTAATAACAAGGCAAACTCGTATTTACGTGATGCGTAAAATATGTCCCTGCCGAATATCGCGATCACCGAGTGACAACTAAAACTGCACCAGTCCACCCTTAATTTTGGCCACCACTAGCTCGCCAAAAATAACTTGAAAAAAAAATAGTTACCTTTTGGTAAAATGACTCAAGAAATCTCAAAATTCATTATGCAAAAATCCCTGAAAATTCACTAAATTTAGTAAAAATATGAAAATTTATTCAATTTGGCAACACTATTTTAAAACAAGGCGGTTCTCGAACCACAAAGGTCCCCCAGAGCTGCCAACATTTACATTCAGCAATCAGGGAGGTTTCACATAAAAATCAGGGAGGTTTTAAAGATTTACATGCAACCTAATGGGAGCCAAAACCTTCCTGAATCAGGGAGGTTGCCAAATTTGTTTGTATAATGTACAAAAAAATCATTAATTTCAAGGAGCCTTCCTGAGAATCAGGGAGGGTTGGCAGCTCTTTCTGCAGTAAGGAGGAAAAGTAATATAACTTAAAAGATCACAGGGAGGATTGTGATGGAAACCAGAGAGGCTCCTACCATAACAGTTTCAATACCTTGGATGACCCCCAGATGACCTTGAAAAATTCTGGTATCAATGTTGACTGCACCCACCAAGTTTCATGACCATACAACCATTTGCAGTGAATTTACCTTAGATGACATGACCCCAGATGACCCAGAAATGACCTTGAAAAAAAAATAGCATAAAATATTGACTGCACCCACCAGGTTTCATGACCATACCACCATGTATGGTGATTTGACCTTGGATGACCCGCATTACCTTGAAATGACCTTCAAAATTTTTTCGGCACTGAATACTGACCACATCCACCAAGTTTCATCATCCTACCACAATTGACAAGGTTTAAAGCAATTTTTGACCACATTTGACCTTTGACCCATGGCATATGACCCATCTCCGAACTCATCCGCCGCCTACTTATACTCTGGGCCATAATTTCTTGGACATACCAAACGCGCGCGTTGATCTCTGTGTGTACTGCGTCTGCACGTGCAACACGATGGTGTGCCTTTATGGCGGGAATGCGGGCGTACGTTCTAAACTGTCTGGAAAATAATGAGCCAGAGTAATAAGCAACACATATGGTGCAAAGATGGACACCCATACATGCTTAGATCAAAAGATATCGTGTTGACAAGGTTATTCAATTTAACCCTATTTTGATCATATTTTTGACCTCATTTGACCTTTGACCCATGATACATGACCCATTTCGGATCCCACCCAGCGTGTACTCGAGATACACCTATGTTGCGAAGATGGACACCCACACTTGCTTAGTTCCAAAGATATCGCGTGGGACACACACACACACACACACGTGCGCACACACACACAGACGGGGAGCATTTCTATAGTCCCCCTTGACCAAAAAAATTGTGTGACCACATTTTAAATTTGGGACCCATACGGGGTCTGGAAAGGGGCAAAACACCAACTTTTACATATTTTCACATTTTCCAAGAAATGTAAACAAGCTGGTAACCCAAAAGACTGACCCACGTGTAACAACCAGAACTAAAAAAAAACTTTCAATGAAAACATGGGTTCTACATATTGTTAATTCCTTTGTTATGGTATACTTCCCCCACCTAGCAATTACACTGATATTTGCATATTAATTAGCTCATTTGCATATTTAATTGGCCCAAAATATGCCCAAAATCTAATCAGGTCGAGAACTCCTCAGTCCGCTTCCTTCCACCAAGTTACATCATTATACGCTTTACGGAACTCCAGAAAACTTGTACACAAGCCTTGCAGGAAAATTTTCATAAATGATGCAAATTAGATACTTAATTAGCATATTTTACACCCAAAATCTAATAAGGTTGAGAACTCATCAACCCGCTTCTTTCCACCAAGTTACATCATCGTAGCCCTCACGGAACTCCAGATAAATCGTACACAATGTTGACATTTTCTGTGCAATATTGACCTTTTTCCCCTAACCCCTGACAGACCCAGGGGAGGACCCTGGGGGTATGAATTACATGGTTAGTAGGGGTTCCCCTCCTACAATATACCCAAGTTTGGCTACTCTAGCTCATCCAGAAAAAAAGATATGCCCAAATGTTCCAGGGTTAACATTTTTATCACGGACATACATACGGACGGAGCCCATTTTATAGTCCCCTCCCGAACTTTGTTCGGCGGGAACAAAAAGTCCCATGGGAAAATGTGTGTGTGTGTGTCTAAGTGATCAAAATGAGGTGCCAGTTATAACGTTTTTACGTAAACTTTGGAAAATGAACATTATGCCCTAATTATAAAGTTCAAAACATGATAATATTGAATTATTAAAGTTTCGCAAGAGTTCTGTGAGCATGTCACCAATATTGCAGCCAGATACGTTACCATAATTCGAATGGATAAAAAATTGCCAAAGAAGAATGTTCCAATACGTGGTAAATCAAGCAGATGTCAATGCTATTAGTATACATGTTTTGCATAAAAATCTGGTTTAAAGTAACAATTTCAAGGCCTAATGAAAGGAATCCCTCACGTTATGTTCATATCACGCCAGATACGTTGACCTACCTCCCACTACGCTCTTGCTAAACGGCGTGATTCATAAAGTCGATTACCACACCATGCTTTATATGATTGTAATACCTGATAAGGTACAGAGATTTTAAGTCGGTGAAGTATGTACTTTCATCAAGAACAGTGTTCAAAATACCATGTGCACACATGCACAAATGCATGCAACTTTTTGGCTGTGCATGTAAGCTTTCACTATTTACCTCCACATGTGCATGTCAATCTTGTCAACATGTCACAAAATTGATGTATCTGAACAAAATAACATTACATTCCATTTCAACTTGGCGATGTTGTAAATTTTAAAAATATTATAAGGTCAAGAACACTCATCCTTACTACGTGGTAAAAATACTGAACATGTATATGATCTCATTGTTATTTTCCTTACCATGAACTTTGCACTGTACATGTAACAAGTATTTGTGCACATACCTTTTAGAGTTAAAATGCACAAGTGCATGGACTTTTTCATTTCTATTTCGAACACTGATCAAGAATGGCACGATTAAGAAAAAGGCGGCCAGATATGTTACACCATATATGTATGTTATGTTACTTACGTAAGTGTTAACTTTAGGGATATTGTTTAAAATCACCATGCATTGTTCCGTGTTCTGAAAAAAATGTAAGTTTTAGGAAATGTTATGCAATGTTGAGTTTTCATATCCCCAACCCAGAGGACCGTGCCATGGGGAAACTGAAAAGGTGAGAAGGGGCTTGTGTTACCTGAGTTTGGCCATGACAAATCTAGAAAACAAACCAGATTGGCATATGACCAAAATTACATGACTAGTTGTGGCGTGTGCCCTCCTACAATAAACCTTGGTTTAGCTAATTAGCTCATGTAGAAAAAATTTTGCCAAATGTTGGTCACCTTGTTTTTGTACAGATGCGGACACAGACATCACAGTTCCATTCATCCATCCATCCACACAGTCATGACTGTAGTGATCCACACACCGACAGACATTGCCATCTAAATCATGAATTAATATGCCCACCAGGGTTCACACTAGGTTTTGGAAATAGTGCGTCTACTTGGACGCAAATTTGTTCCCCTGAGGTTGCAAAAGTGTGTCTTCTTCAAATTATATGCGTGTCAAGTTTTAACAGATTTGAGAACTGTTTTAAAGGACTGCAAACAATCCAAAAAATAGACATCCAATTCCAAAACCTAGACTGGCATATTGAGAAGCAATTACCCTGATGACCCTTAAACTCCAAAAGAACTGGAGTGGAATACCCTTTGGGACGGTTGGACCATAACACAAGCAACAAAAATTATGCTTTTTAGCTGCAATTCCCTGGGAACTAAGATTTGTTAACACCAATAATTTACAAAAATAATTTTAAAAAATATGATCGGGTGTGTCAATTTCAAAAGTTGCACATTTAATAGAAAAATGTACAAAAATCTCTGAATAAACGTTTGAAAAACACCGCGATAATTATTGGTCTCTAGTGATGTCATATGTAATCATCCAATCAACATTAGTCGTAGAAAAGCCACTCGTCGGCTTCGGCCAATCACGCACCTTGTATTAACGTGGTCTGGTCGGCCAGAGGTCAGCTGATGTAACAATGGCATCGAAGACGAAGGTTACAGCTCGGCGCTTGGAATCTGTGCCGGATTTTTGCGTTATTCACGTTGAGAAGAAAGTTAAGAAAAAATTAACGTCTTTTACGTTTGCATCTTGGTGTAAATTTGTATCCT
>JAMKCH010026208.1:0-41524 GCA_023653785.1 Ophioderma brevispina
ATATTATATGACCCATAGTCATTGCTTAAGGAGGAGCCGTTCCCTCGGTGTATTCCTTGTGAGTGTTGCTCTTTCTGTGGAACATGTATTACTTGAGTGGGTTGATTATGCGCTTATTGGTAGAAAATATACAGTTGTCCCAGAGTTGAAAACTTATTTCAAGATATGAGGCCTCTTCAGTTATAGAATTTCCTGAGGCGGCCGATTTGTATAAATATTTTTAACTTGTTAAAAAGTTTGTGCTTATATTTATTGTGATGCATGTTTTAAGGTTTTGATGTTGTTTAACGTAATATAATGATAAAACGTAATGACACGATATACACCTTGTTTGGTTGTCTGTTAATTTCTTAATACTCACTGCACTCACTCACTCACTCATAAGCACGTTATGAGCTGTGAGCAATCCAATTGTTAATTGTCCTAGACAACAGTGTGCACAATAGTCGAAGTAAATTGTGACGATAAAAGGAAGACGATAGGTATTTATTCGTACCAAAACCAACGTTTTGAGTGCTTTTATTTAAAAAAAGAATTCCCGAAGGAACTAAGAGTAAGAAAGTGGGAACACATACATTTTTTGTCACTTAAACCCCACCCCCAAGCATGAAATCCGCATCTGTAACACAATGAGTAAATGGCGGTACGTAGCGGTCTTTCCTCGCTTTACACCACTGAGGTCCCCAGATTTCGATCCCCGGGTCGGGCAATGAGGCTTTACGTGTAATTGGTCTCCAGTCCAGCTCGCTCTCAGCAGGTTTTCCCAGTGCTCGGTTTCCTCCTCTTCGCCCTTCACTTGTCACTATTTAATGTATGTGGTTTCGGCGATGTTTTTGTGGATTTTGCATTGGCTGCTGTTTAGCTGCTGCCTCAAGTTGCATTGTTTCTGTAAAGCGCTGTTTTCTTTGTAGAGCGCATATTAATCGTAATTATTATTTTATTATATTCACTTTGCTTATCCAGAGTTTCAGGAGTCAAAATTCTTTGAAAAGTTACAGTATTAATTAATTAAACCAACTTATCTAACGTCGTTTGATTTAACGTGTTCCTGTGTAATATACTACGTGAATAAAAAAAACTGTGGCACCGGTTGTAATTAACTTGAACCTTGTAAAGTCCACTGAATCAAAATTTGTTGTTTTAATAAAGCAATCTATATACTTCCAAATGTGAAAAATGAAGAAAACGATTAAAAATAAGCCAGATATGACCAATGTTTTTTTTTGTACGCACCCCCCTTTTTCCTCCATTCCATGGGATTTACACACACAAGTTAAGCAGAATACGTCAATGTACGATATACGGGGAATAGCATTATGAAAGTATAATGAATGACCCGATGCTATTTTTTTTAATTGATCTATGAATAGTCTTAATCTCCTTCATTGATCTTCAAAAAGAAAATTTCACACAAAATCACCCAATTAATCCTGAAGTGTAAATGAAAAGGGTTTTTTAAACACTACTACTGTAATCAATCCAGGTATAGATACAAGTTATTCCAAATATTAAAGGCCCTAAAAATCTTGCCAATATCATAAACATGGGAAGATCTGTTTTCTTGCTCTGAAACAGGTGAATTGTGTTTGGGATCGTCAATCAGTTGCAAATTGGTATAAATAAATTCATTGATAATCCCGTATTGAAATAATCAAGAAAATGTAGCATTAAGCTGACAAAGGCATCTGATATTGATATTGTACAGTCTCACAAACACAAGTTCAATGTGTGTTTTGAAACTACCCATGGAATGGCGACCGAGCGCGCGCTGGAAGAGCGAGGCGTGCGAAAAAAAAAAGGGTGTTGCTTACAAATTGGTATACTCTGGCTTGTATTTTAATCGATTTCTTTCAATTTTCAACATTTGGAAGTAGATTAGATGTGTTTTATAAAAAAACAACAAATTCTATTATAGTGATTACATTAAGGTCAAGATCATCTTTCAATCCTTGCCATTTTTTTTATTAATTAGTAATTAACTCGGGTTCTGCGCGGGATGTCGACTTTTTCCCGTGATGCATCGGTAAAAACATAGCTTTCCGAGACAATCTTTGGCGGCGCAATTAACGTATTGCGAGAAAACTATTAATCTATAAAATAAAATAGTGGAACAAAGTTAATCGGCACCTTACACCCATCAGCACTGAAGGCAGATGTTCACGGAGTTTTGAAATTAATATTGTAAAAAACGTACACTATTTACTAGGGTAAAGAGGGGGGTTAATATGGACCACGGGGCATTAATGGACCCTCCAGATAACTTTGAAATAGGGGTGGTAGGAGTGACCTTCTATGGTACTTGAAAGAACATCATTCAACTACCGTAATTTGGTTATTAACGGAGGAGTGTCCTGAAAGTCAAAGGAAATATTTAATTTAAAATTTTCAACACGTTTTTTATTATTCATTGGCGTTTGAAAAACATCCTTATTTTCTCTTGAGCTTGATTTGGAGGTTGTTACCAGGGCAACATTTAGTCTGACTTTACCATGTATCAATACATGTATCAATCCTATCTCCATCTAATTAAAAAATGGATGGATACATTGTGTATATCTCGGGTAATATGGACACCCTAAATTCCCATGTAGAAACTTTATGGGACGGGCAAGATGGACCATATGAGGTCCATAATTCCATATTACCCGGCCTCCATTGCCAATGACGGGGTGGTCCATACTGCCGACGCATGGGTAATATTGACCCTTTGCAAAAAAAAGTTTGAAAGCCTATATCTTTTATTTGGTTAGAGAAGAATACCTTGGTCTGTATACCCATGAACCAAAGCTATCAATAGATAATGAAACGTATTAAAGATAAAATAAAATCTGAAACTTACGATCTGCTTAAGGGGTCCCTATTACCCACTTTACCCTACACCCCTTTTTTAACACACGTGCATGTTTTTGTTCTGTTTTCAGCGACAATTAGGGCTGAGACTGTGACTTGTTATACTTGCGATTACAATATATTTTACCAAAACCTGGGATGTTTGGACGGAGTTGATGGGTGACCAATAACGTTGCCAACGAGGGACGTGTGACGGCAGTGGAAGGTACGTAGAAACGGTCCAAAGGGGGGGGAAATGCGTTCTATTTGCAAACCAAAATACTCGCGCGCTAAGCGTTGTTGGAGTACTTGCAATTAAAACATTGATGTTCCCTGTGCTAGCCAAAGTGTTTAATAATTAAATTGCTAAACAAACACATATAAACATCTGGTTTGTCGGATCGCCTTTCTGCAGAAACATGGCATATCCCCGAAAAAGCGGGTTTCTCGATTGAATTAAACAAATCTGTCGAAATACCCGGATTATGATCCCCGACTCATGCATTGTTTATTTTCATAGGGAATTTGGTATCGACGAATAACCACTTATTTAATCAAAAAACGTGAATTTTTGCCATCTTATTAAAATTTTCCCTTTTAATATTTCAGAAATCTTACGGAAAAGTACACGATTGAAAAATTACCTCGTGGACCTCGCTCATGCGTATCTTCCTGCGAACAGACGGGTTGTGTGGGAGCCTTCGGTATCTACGGCTGCGACTATTGCTGTTCAGAAGATCTATGCAATGCTGCAAATTCCGCTCCCTTTCAGTTTTCCTGTTTTATCTTCAGTCGCAATGTTTCTATTAGTATTGCGTCTGTAATGGACCTCGAATGGTGTGTTTTTTAATGTAGTCTGAAACATGAAGCGGAACTGGAGGATCGAAACGTAGTGACGTACCGAGTATGGAGCAAAGGGAGCACAATCCCCCTAAGTGCACGAAAGTTAACACAGTTTTCTTTGTCACAATCAATTTAAAATCGTGGCGAAAATCCAATTTTATTCCATGCCATTCCGCATATTTCAACGGAAGCAATCCGGGGGTGGGGGGGGGGGGTACTCGACCAAAATTTGGTACAGGTGTGCGTCCGCCGGGTAAAAAAAATCGACCCATGTTTATAGTAACCAAATTGTACAAAAATATGACCCATTTAGATATAGTTGGTTTCCGAAATTAAGACCCATTTCTATAGTTGGCTTTGAAATTTCGCACCATTTTCATAGTAATCTTAGCAAAATCGGCCCATTTTTGTAGTAACATTTCCGAAATTCGGAAAAATCAACCATTTTCATTGTGATTTTACCGAAAATCAGAAAAATTGACCAATTTTCATAGTAAATTGACACCAAAATGGAAAAATGGACCCTCATTTTATATAGTAGCAATGACCTCAAAAATGACCCATCAATATAGTAGCATGGTGAGAAAAACACCCATTGTATATAGTAAGGGGTGAAAATGTGACCCATATCGGCGGCCAATATGTACCTACCCTTTCCACTGAGTAACCCCCCCCCCCCCCCCCCCCAAGCAACTGCCCCGTTCCCCCAGACTGGTTACTCCACTGCTATCGCGTTCATCTCAATGGTTCATATGATTAAAGACCTTGTTACGATCATGTGTAAGATGTATGGAAAATTGCTTAAAATTGCTTGAATTAAAGTATGTTTTCACCAATGAAAAATCTCGCCCATGCAGATACACTGTATGCCTACAGTCACGTCCGGCGAAGCCAGTTTACAGATAAAAGGTTCTACATGTTTAATGTCTTCAGAGGACACAGGTTAGCATCTCAGATACATGTATAGGTGTATAATACATTGCACACAAAGATAGGTTTCCATGCAATACATTCCTAAAATGTTGGACATGTCTATTGAAACAGTTTTTTAAGGTGCGTCTTGGGGGTTTATTGCCCACTATAGTTAGTCATGACTTGCCGGAAGACCCGTCTTACCGGTAATTAAAGCGATTCACGGTTCTATTGTTTTTTAAGTTGTATTGTTAGACTTGTATTTTTGTCAAGACGTGTCTCCAAAACCTTGGCATGGCAAGATTTCTAGAGTGTAGGCCTATATAAGCTTTTCATGATTATTTATGCGACCTCACGGGTAGACGTTCATATAGAAGTCCCATTTATGCAATGAGGTATTTGCATTCATTCCGTCAAGCACTACTGCACAAGGGTCATATCCAGCGCATGACGGAATCATTGTATACCTCAATTTGCATCAATGGGACTTCTATATGAAACGTCTACCGTTCACGGACATTGGATTTGAGTAGGTAAAAATGTACACGTGTGAAGCTGTAGATCATGCAACCTTGAATTTCGTTATTACACTTCAGCTAGATTCCCGACAACAGTTAGGCTCATGAATATTTCCGCTTCCTTTGGGTGACGAGTTTCATTGGAAGTATCTACTTTTTTGAGAATAGGGAACCACCTTGGTTGAAATGCCATCTTTTTATACATATCGGGTGCAGGACACCGAAATAATTTTAATACTGAAGAAAAGTGACTATTGTCCTATGATGATGTCACGCTAGACCAAGAGCATTTTTATAGCATTTTTTCACTGGTATAGTTTAGTGGATAGAAGGGGGTCTCGTGCACCCCCCTGAAATATATTTCTAATCGATGTCTCTATGTCAGAAAAAACGCGTAGAAAACGATAGCTACATTGTCAGGTTAACAAAATCAAAATTGTCCCATCTACCATTTTTATGTAAATTTATGCAAATTAGGATCGCCATTACAGAAAAACCATATCTAATCTAAGGCATTGTGAACTCTTGTCGATCACATTTGTATTATTATCTTGCTTCGGATCCAAGATGGCAGCCAAAATGGCCGCTCCAACGATCTGTAAAACACGAAAATGATGTGTACCTGTAATATTTAATTGTATAGTAAATAATAATAATATAATTATAAATTTAAGTAAGATATGTATGTCAAAGACCACAAGAACTCATATCTGTCTTGTTTGTATGATATGCATTCTTAAAATTCAATGCAAGGACTAATTTCTCCCCATCAAGAATCTTTTGAACCCAGGAAAATTGCCTTGTAACTGGATATGTCATCTCACAATAATAATCAAAGTCTAAATTAAAGTATGAGATATATGCGTTTGACCAGTATAAACACACAGCTGGCAATGTTGTTTGTTAAAATTTAAGATGGTGGTCAATATGGCCACTTTCAAACAATTTAAACCTTTAAAATTACCCTATTTGGTCCGTATATCTAGACAGGTAAAGTAAAGGTAAAGGGGACGGACCTGTATACAGGAACGGAGTGCCCATCTCTCGTCGAAGCGATTGGGGCCAGACATGCACCATATAATGGTTGCTGTAGGGGGATCGCCACACATCCTCTACAGCGAGAGTCGGTTACCTCTGCCGACATTGAATAATGCCGGTACCCATTTATACACCTGGGTGAAGAGGAGTAATTAAGGTAAAGTGCCTTACTCAACGGCACACCAAACGTTTTGCCGCAGGTGGGACTCGAACCCACGACCTTTGGATTGCGGGACGAGCGCTCAAATAACTGGCCACATCTAGACAAAGGTAACCAGAAGAATGATAAAG
This sequence comes from Ophioderma brevispina, assembly GCA_023653785.1. NCBI lineage: Eukaryota > Metazoa > Echinodermata > Ophiuroidea > Amphilepidida > Ophiodermatidae > Ophioderma > Ophioderma brevispina. Next base: position 6,432 of record JAMKCH010026208.1, read on the forward strand.
CGCAAAGTAAAATATGTCTAATACCATTAGTAACTCATAACTACTATTTTTGTTCCAGTAGTATTTCTTAAATTCAAGATGTCGGCTGATAAAGCCGCTTTCAAGATTTTTGAACTCGGTGATATTAGCCGCCATCTTTATTTTCAAATAAGTTAACCAAACAATTTTTTTTTTTTTTTTTTTTTTTTTTTTTTTTTTTTTTTTTTTTTTTTTTTTTTTTTTTTTTTTTTTTTTTTTTTTTTTTTTTTTTTTTTTTTTTTTTTTTTTTTTTTTTTTTTTTTTTTTTTTTTGGGGGGGGGGGGGGGGGTGGGGGATATATCCCCCCAATATTTTGATGAGGGGGATGGTCAATACGATCATCCCCCCAATGTTGATGCCCATTCAGGTGTTTTTTACCAAATATAACCTCATATTTTACTCTAATAGTTTAAAAATGGTAAATTTTCGCGCGATTCGCGCGCATTTGGTTCTAATTACAATTACATTTAACGATTTTAGCTTCTAAATGGCAATTTTTTTGCGCGCTTCGCGCGCACATGTGTTAATAATGGATCTTTTCAGCAAATCCCCGTTTCATTCATAAATTTTCATCAACCCCATCCCCCCCAATGTCAAAAACATATTTACGCAACTGTGAATGTTAAATAGACTCACTAAGCAAAACAGGCAGATATGAGTTTCTAATGGCCGAAGACATATATTCCTTAATTTATTTTCTCATTTTATGACTATACGACTAAATAATACAGGCATTTAGCACTTTTATACTTTGTAGATCTTTGAGGCGGCCATGTTGGCTACCATCTTGGATCCGAAGCAAAACAACAATACAAATATGCATGGCAAGCGGTCATAATGGTTCTAGAAGAACGATATTTGTTTCTTGTTGTTGAGATACGGTGAAAACTATATTTTTCTGTAATGGCGATCCTAATTTGCATAAATTTACCTAAAAATGGCACGTGAGACAATTTTTGAATTTTTTAACATAGCTAATCGTTTTCTACGCATTTTTTCTGATATAGAGACATTGATTAGAAATTTATTTCAGGGGGGTGCACGAGACCCCCTTCTACCCACTGAACTAGTACTTTATAGGTGATATACCGACTTCGGTGCCATTGCATGCATTCATATCATACAGTGCTAGTTATATTCGTTGTATAAGTTAGCATGTTTAGTGCTAGAAACGAATATTTTTAGCTTTTTATACGTTATATTATACAAATTATCGAAGTGGTGTAAAAACTACAACAAAGTTTCTATTATTTTATTACGCTCGTATAGGAAGTCGATTTTGTAAAATATTATTGTTACAGTCACTAAAGTGTTCCGCATTTTTTAAAAGTAAATTTTCTTTCATTTATTCAATTCGATTTGTGTTAAGCACTTATTGCTATTACATTGAAATAGTGTTTACAAGCTGAACTTGGAGTTGGAAACTTCTAAACACAATTTTATATCGCTAAGCACTCTCCATGTCACTAGCAAAAATTTGTTTAGAAAAGTTTGATTTTGTAGTTTTGGTAGATTGTTTTAATGAAGTACTAAATGGTATAAAACATTTAGTTAACATTGAAAGACAAACACTAAAAACGTTAATTTGTAATTTTCTCGCGATTGTGGTTTTGAAGCCAGACTAATGATGTACAAATTGTATTATTTTTTTAGGTTTTACATGAATGTTTGTAAATATTTGCTATTAATAAGTGCCGATATTTTGAGCCGATGCACGTTTTTTTTCTGAACTAGCAACATGCGTTGTCTTGTTGAGTTTGTTTTAACTTTGTCAAGTTGGCCGATTTGTGTCCCAAAATAAAGTCATAATGTCTACATGATATATGAAGAAACGATGTCAAATAAAGGCCGTTTATTTATTTGATAATATCGTTGTATTAGAGCGGCCATCAACGTGTCTGAAACGGTCCAGTGTTGTGATGAATCTGCCCCTTATTACGCACGCTTTGCCTCGTATTTAACGGCGTTTGTCCGATGTCTTGGGACACACTGATTTACCAGGAAGTAGTATCCATTTGAAACAGATTGAAGGCCGTATTTTCTTATTGTCGTCCTGAAATATTAGCTTTCAATCCATTCGTCTCAAGATACTGACAAAAATGCCATTTAATGGTTAACCTCCATATTAGAACAGTTGTAGTGAATAGGGCGTTGAAAAGTTAGTTTCCCACGGTACTGTGGGCCTGTGTTTATACAAGTATAAAAGGCGTACCGGCTTCCCATACAATTGGATACACGATACCCAAAAAAATTCAGTTTATATAAATTTCGCAGTTAAACGGAACGGATGGGATCTGATGCCACCACTTTAGAACTCTATGGTGCTTGTTGCCTCTGGGACCCCCCCTAATTTACCCGGAAACAGTAGATAAATTTTGATCTCAGATGAATGGCCGTATTTTTCTCATTGTCTAAAATTCAGCTCCAAAATCCACTTCTTGCAAAAAATAATAAACAAAAAAAAACGCCGTTTAGTGGTAACCATCAATATGAGCACAGTATAGTGAATAGGGCCTTCTTTGCAACAGTGCATTTCGCTTCTATTATCAAAACCGCAAGTTCGTTTCCACGATTACTCGCGTGGTAGTGTATTGCAGTGCCAGACTCTCATATTATATAAAGGGGCGTTTTACGATCGTCTTTGGGACCCACTGATTTCCCGGACTAGTATCAATTTGTGATAACGAATTGATGGCCGTATTTTTTTATTGGGTCCGGCCTACTTTAGCTTCCAAATCCATTCTTTCTCAAGATACTGACAAAAACTGCCATTTTTAATGGTTAACCATCAATATTAGCACAGTTGTAGTAATAGGGCGTTGCAAGTTCGTTTCCCACGGTTCCCTGGTGGCCTGTGTATACAAGTATAAGGCTCCCGGCTTCCATACCAATTGGATAAACACGATGACCCAAAAAAATCAGTTTTATATAACTTTCTCAGTTAACGGAACGGATGGGATCTGATGCACCACTTTATAACTATGGTGCTTTTTCGCCTCTGGGACCCCCTAATTTACCCGAAGTAAGTATCAATTTTGATACAGTGAATGGCCGTATGTTTTCTCATTCCCATAAAATTTCAGGCCCAAAATCCACTCTTTGCAAAAGATATAACAAAACTGCCGTTTAGTGGTTTAACCAGTCAATATTAGCACATTAATAAGTGAATAGGGCCTGCACAGTGCTTTATCACTTCTATTATCAAACCGCAAGTTCGTTTCCCCCGATCTCGGTGGTAATTTGGGTATGCAGGTGCCCTACTCTCAATTAAAGGGTCGTGTTTTTTCCGATCGTCTTTGGACCACCCCTATTTACCCCGGAAGTGGTATCGATTTTGATATCAGATGAAAGGCCGTATTTTTCTCATTGTCCTGAAATTTGAGTCCCTCGAATCCATTCATTCCCAAGATATAAACAAAAAACCGCCGTTTAGTGGTTAACCACTTTATTACACGTATTTGAATAGGGCTTTGCAACATGCATTATTGCGTCTATCAAACGCAAGTTGTTATCCCACGATACTTGAGGGGTGTATGTGCAAGTGCCAGGCTCTCATATCAAGTAGAGAACACATACACAGTCAATCGGAACACCCACCTTAAAGCGACACTGGCACATTTTCACAAAATATGAATTTTTTTTCAATTTGAAATCTCAAATGATATTCTAGGCCCTTGGAAGAACATATTTTTACACATAAAATACATACCCCACACAGATAGGGACATTGATATGAGGATAAGACATCCTGGTAATTTGAAGGCCAACTTTTAAAGTTTCCATGACTTTTATCAACAAATGTGTATATGACATGAATATTTTTACTCGTACTCACTGATATTAAACCACAAAGGTTATAGACCGATCAAGTAGTGTGCATAGCGTGGGAACATGCATACGGCGTTGTGTTCTTGTGTTAAAGCCATTTTCCGTCTTCTGCTGAATTTAACGGAGCCGGCGACGTTAAATTATAAAACGTTCTGTTACCCATAAGGCAGCTGATTTGGTCTTAATATTGCGTGTGATGGTTTTTGTATATAAAGCCTTACAACCATGCAAATATCAATTTGAAAAATCTTGAGGGCGCACTATTTTTCAAACGTGCCAGTGTCTCGTTAAAAGCACTAACTCACATTTTTGAGAGCGCCCCAATTTCAAATTTGAGATTTTGCACAGTTTATGTTGGTAATTTGTCTTGGAAACTACACGCTCGAACGAGATGCTAAAATGCGTTTTCCATAACATAAGCGATTTTTTAATTAGAATTGGGATTCCAGAGTGTACTTAACCATGTTAATGGCAGAGCTAGAAATGCTAAGTTTATGTCCGTCCATGATGAAATAGTGCCACCTCATGAAAATGACCTGTAACTTGACTTTCCTGAACCAATAAAACAACTAATGGATGAGCGTAGTGACGTACATGGCACTATTTCCCGGCTATTCATATTGGAAGGCCGTTCCAGCGGCCGTTGAATTATTATCGGAGATCTCCGATATTAATTATTCTAAATAAAGAGTCGTTTGCGACACATATACATTTTCGAGCGTAACCATTCACAGGTATAGATGATGTGACCTATGACGTCACTTGTTAACATTCAGGACGCCCTCTGTTGTTTTCTGGCAGGCAAAATATTACAGTAGTTTCTGTGACAGACCACATAAAATCTGGTTATAAATTACTTGCAGAATATTTCCTGACCTAAATTGGTCACAAAATGCAGCTGGTAGCATTAGCTTATTATGCTTGATAAGAAAGTTAGTATTATTTAATTCGAAACAAAAGTTACAGCAAAAAACAGAATTTCCCCATGCAAAGTATAGGTGCTTTTGCCTGCCAGTTTCTCTCTTACACCAACAGGGGGCGCCATAAACATAAACAAATGTCACATCATCTATAGTTTACTGGCCAGTTACCAATGCAACCGTGTAAAAATCTCAAAATATTTGAAAAATTTGGGGCGTTCTTAAAAAAATGTGCTATTATGTTAGTGGTTGACTGAAACATAGGCCTTTAAGACCCTCCAAAAAACAAACTCAATTTTATATAGCGTGTCGCATACGTGCGGTGCAGATCAGTTCGTATGAATGAATATGAAAATCATATGTAGGAATGTTAAATGTATACCGCCAAAATTTTCAATCACGATTTGGAAAAGTGTCAATTTAATAAGGGGTTAAACCGTTAAAGAGACGTTACCTGATCCTCAGCCTCGACCCCACCTTTCACCATCAAACCTGAGATTTTGGTACCAGTAGAAACCTTGTATTTTTCTCATCTCATCTTCAAAATAATTTGTCCGACTACTTTCCCATAATGATGCTACAGGCTAAAATATGATTTGTTTACGGTAACCGCAAAATAGTTCGTACCCTAAAAACACAATTACCGTTCACATTAAAATGCAATGTCGGATTCAAATAAAATTTTGGAACTAAGTGTGCTGGTGATGGCCCTTATGAAACAGAAAAAAATATGTTGTAATCGGTTGGCGTACCTTATTTTACGGTCATTTTATACATTTTAGGTTCAAGGCAGATTAACGTTTGTTTAAATGTGTGTTGCAATGATATTTATAATTGTGATGGAAGAAAAAGTGATTAGTTTTATCCGCAAACCTATAGTTTGAATATTGACACGTTTTTTCTCCTGAAACTTTAAAAGGAGTAAAATATCTTTGCAAACATCACATTTGTGGACTACGTTGAGCATAAAAATGGTATCGAATGTTGAACTAAAATGTACGTATAGACGTTAATATCCCCACCATGAGATTTTGAAAACCTTTAAACTGCTATATGTATGAAGGGCCGGAGGCCTATATTACTATTATAATAAAGACCACTACAAGTGGTGTGATGACTATATGTCGAAAGGCGCCATTTTGAATTTGGAGGTAGCTAGTCGACAGCCATGTTTGATTTTCTGAAAGTATCTCAGAGACTTTATTGCGTCCAACAACAAAGATGGATCCATGCTAATATATCCCCGTTAATGGATTGAGATTCCTTTAAACCAAACCACTGTATTTTTAGATGAGTTTTGAAACATATTTCATTTTTCAAACCATTTTTTGACCCCTTATTGTTAAAATAACGGATAAACGGGACCATGGGGGTAATTTTAAAAATCGAATGCCATGAAAGAAAATACACGATTAGCCTCCAGTTGATTTGCTGTGTTTTACGGAAGTTTGAGTGTGTTACTTGTGTTGCTGCTAGCGGTGTAGATTTTATTTACCTCGTATTAAATACGACTAGTATGAGGGCCATCTTGAATATTAAAGCAATAACAGCACAATTTTTTGAAGAGCACCTCCAAATTTCCAGAAATTTTCATTGGTAACTAGCTATTCCTGTGAATGGTAAAGCTTGAACATGTCTATATCGCAAAAGAAGGATTTTGTTATTAGCATAATCAATATCGTGTCGGAATATCGTATACCGATAATAATTCAATGGCTGCTGGAAAGGTCCTTCCAATATGATATAGCCAGGATATACTAGCGTCATGTACGTATCTACGCTCATCCATTAGTTGTTCCGTTGCTTCAGGGGAGTCAAGCTAGAGGTCGTTTTCGTGAGGTGGCACTATAATAATAATAATGTCGATTTATAACGCGCACATATCCACCCTGCAGGGTGCTCAAGGCGCGATTGCCAATTATTATTACCGCTGCCATCAGGAAATCGTCACAATCATTTCGCTTCATCTCGGTGGCGGCTGGCTAGGCGCACAACCCTATCAGCACTTAGATTGAAAAAAGATTCCATCGGTATTCCAACACTTAAAAAACATGGCAAATTTGAGTCTGACAATGCCATCAAAGCATCAATACTAAACGAGCAATTCAAGTCAGTATTCACTGAGAATGACAAGCTACCATATTTACCTCCCAGTTCAATTCCACCTTTCCCTGACTTTATCATTTCGGTTAACCGGTTGACGGTGTTTCCAAATTACTTTCTGACCTAAACCCGCACAAAGCCTCAGGCCCTGATGGTATCCCCGCCCGTATTCTTAAGATCGCCGCCGAGGAGATAGCCCCGGCCTTGACAGTTATATTTCAGAAATCTTTAGATACTGGCGAGATACCATCATCCTGGCTGCGTACAAACATCTCTCCCATATTCAAAAAAGGCGAATACAGATGCTTCCAAATACCGTCCTGTTTCCCTCACAGCCATATGTAGCAAAGTTCTTGAACATATTATACACTCCCAAATCATGCAACATTTTGAAAATTTCTCCATTCTAACTGACAAACAACATGGTTTCAGGAACAGACACTCCTGTGAAACTCAACTTATTTTGACAATAAATGACCTAGCCCATTCTTTAGACAACAGATCTCAGACAGATTATGATCATTATGGATTTTTCTAAGGCATTTGATTCCGTCCGCCACAACCGGCTTCTCCTTAAACTCGATAATCTTGGTATTCGTAATAATCTCCTTTTATGGGTTTCAAACTTCCTTAAGCACCGTGAGCAAAGAGTCGTTGTCGGGGTGAACACTCGGCTTGGACAGATGTAAGTTCTGGCGTTCCCCAAGGCACGGTGCTAGGCCCGTTATTATTTTTGGCATACATCAATGATCTCCCAAAGAACAAAAATTCTGAAGTCAGGCTCTTTGCCGACGACGTTGTCGTCTATCGCCAAATTTTAAATGATCATGATTACATCTCACTTCAAGAAGACTTAAATGCCTTGGAAAAATGGCAAAATGATTGGCAGTTAAAATTCAATGTCAAAAAGTGTTTCGTCATGCGAATAACGCATATTCGTAATCCAAAAATATACAATTACAAACTGGGCGATTGCATACTGGAGTCGACAGACACCCACCCATCTTGGAGTATGTATCACAAACAACTTGTCATGGTCAACACACATTAATAACATAACCTCATCTGCCAATAGATCACTTGGCTTTATAAGACGCAACTTAAACTCATGTTCCAAACCCATAAAACAAACAGCCTATATGGCACTTGTCAGACCGCTTTTAGAATATTCAAATTTTTGGGATCCATATCAAAAAGACCTTATCAATAAACTGGAAAGATAAAAAAAGGGCAGCCAGCTTTACCACAAACACATATGACAGGACCTCAAGTATCACCACTCTGATTAAGGACTTAAACTGGGATACCCTACAGAACAGGAGAACAGCTAACACTACAGACTTTCAATCTTGCACAAGGCAAGACAGGACCTCCTGGCTCTGCTGGTAGGTAGATCACCTTCTGCAACCATCCCGGCGTCAATCACGGCACTCTCATCAAGAATCTTACCAAATCATTACCTGCAATAAGAACTGCTATGAAACACTCTACTTCCAGAGAAACTGAAGAGGACTGGAACAAATTTTTCTATACCTTTATTCTATCATTAAAATCCAAGATCCGACTAACTTCAAAGCAGCTGTTCTCAAGCACCTAAAACAAGACTAAGCAAGCATCACCTGCGCACACCGTTCCTACTCGTCTGACTCCAACTAGGGAGCTGTTGTGTAGTATTTTCTACAGACAGATTGCAATATCACCCATAACAGCTACCCAATATCGCTTGGGTCAACGAAGCAATTGAGACTAAGTATCTTGCCCAGGGACACAAACACGTTGGCCACAACGGGGTTCGAATTCACGATTTTAACGGTTCAATGATCATGAGTCATGCGCTTTTCCACTAGACCACACGTGCTCTCAATGAACTATTTTCGCAATGAACGGACAGAAATTTGGCGTTTCCAATTAAGCCGTCGGTCCCGTGTACAGAGAGTCACAACTGTACATGTACATCACAGTCAGTGTCGAATAAGAGTAGGGTGTAAACCCCTGACTGTTCCCAATCCGCCCCAGTCTCAACATGCAGCGGGCCATGTTAGGGGCGTCCGTATCATGGATACACGCGGTCCCCGATCAGCTTACTCAGTTGAATAAATCCTGACGCCACCACAAGCCATTACTAATGACTTGCGGACACGCTAAGAAGAAGTTCCGCCGTTAAACTATCGGAGATCGTGATTCTAATTACAAAATCGCTTCTTTTATGACAAATACGCACTTTTGAGCATTACTATTCCTAGGTATACACTTTACTAGAAGATACTAGACAAATTACTAACACGACTGTGCAAAAATCTCAAATTTTGAAAATTGGGGGCGCTCTTAAAAATGTGCTGTTATTGCTTGAAAATACATGTTATTTCACGTGAAGAAAATGTTGCAAAAAAGTAAAATTTGTATAGATTAGGCCACCGAGAGGGATGCGACAATGCATGACATGCGATGTTTAAAAGCTTTTCAAGTTTCATGATACAAACATCATTATGTCTAAAGGCACTAATTGTGTATGTGTGAACAACATTGCTCCAATATGTATTTCAGAAAATACATTCCAACTTGTACTTTACGTTCTAGTAACATGCTTCTTCTGAAGGAATCCAGATCCAATAGGATGTGGGGTGATAGATCATTTGCCATTGCTGCCCCACGCTTGTGGAATGAACTGCCATCTGAGCTCAAAACTACTCAGTGTATTACAACATTTAAGGAACTGATAAAAACATCTCTTGCACAAAGTGTTCAATGATGTTTAAGTAATTTATTGTCCATTGTGCATGTTCTGTAGTTTTGATATCGTGTCGTGATATCGTGTTGTTTTATATATATATATATATATATATATATATATATATAATATATATGTATGTGTGTGTGCGCTTTACAAGTCGCTTTATTATTATTATTTAATATTATTTTGAATTTTGAGGTATAAGGCTGACATTTCGATCTCAATGACTTTCGTTTTCCAAAACATGTACTAAGACACCAATATTGCCACCATGGATCTCTGCAATACCTTTAAACTGTCATGTATGTCAAAAGGCGCCATTTTGATCGCCATTTTGATTTTTGAGGTAGAGGGCAGCCAATTTGGATTTTCTAATGTATTTCATCGACTCACAAGATTGAAGATTCAAGATTCAATTTATCCAGCATAACAAATCGTACTTGACAGAAATGAATAATACAGTATATTATAAAATAATACATAAAGTATCAATTGTAAACTGTGCAAAGATGAACAGGTGAGGGATATGATATGCTAGGACCAGTAATGGACAACCCGATAGGGCTTATAGTTATTGCTGGCCCTGTAAACCATAAAAGTAAAATGTACTCGATATTACAATAAAGACACAAGTAAGGGATGATCTAAAATATTACATAGGTAAATATATATAACAAAAAACAAAAAACAAAACAAAAACAAACAATATATCTAATGCTAAACAAACACTTAACGGGGATAAACGATACGGGAATTGGACAAGGACAGACTTTTCAACAGTCTTGCTGAGGTATGGAATACTATTGCATATTGAGGAAGCAGAGGTAGAAGAGGTAAAGTTGAAGAAAAAAAGTCAGGAGTAGAGATAGAAATGAGATGAAGAATAAAGTGAGGAGAGAAAAAAAGGACTTGGGGAGTAATTATTAAGAATTGTACTGGTTGATGAAATGTTTTTTCAGTTGAGCTTTAAAAGTATTTTTGTTTGTAATTGTTGTGATGGATTCTGGAAGATCATTCTAAAGTTTAGCGCCGTGATACTGAATAAAGTGCTTTTCAGAGGAAGATTTTGGGAGGGGAAGGGAAGATGAAGTTTGTGGCCTTGTTGGTGTTATAGTGTGGATTTGTTGTTGTGGTAAATACATTGCTGAAGGTCGGAGGTAAACGATTGTTGTGATAGTTCAAACATTGAAAGAGCGCTGTTTGTTGAAGTGATTAAGGTGCTATAATTGAAGTGTTTTCGTGAGTGAAGTGAATAATGGCAAAGTGTGCGTTCTAGGGGGTGAGTTTGTGATAGGCGAATGGCCCATTTCTGGGTGGTTTAGTTGGTGAGTCGTGAATGAAAGTTGGAGCCCACAGATGGTGTTACAGTAGCTAATGTATGGGAGAACTAGTGTGTGGTAGTGATTGTAAGGTGAGTAGTGAAGGGGGTGGTTAATACTCTGAGATTGTACCAATTGCGTGAGCCGCTTTGGTAGTGACAGAGTAGGTGTTATTCATGTAGTTATCGTCGATTGTGATGCCAAGAAATTTGGTTGATTTGTACCTGGGAGATGGTCTGGTTATCTAGTGTTAATGTTTCATTGTGAATGGTGTGGTGTGAGAGAAAAGCAAAGCATGTAGTTGTTTTTGAAACAGTGAGAGAAAGTTTGTTAGCCACTGGAAACCAGGCAGTGATTTTTTGCGAGTTATAGATTCATGCTGTTAAAAAGTGATTAATGTTAGGGTTTGAGCAGAAAAAAAATGTTTGTGTCATCTGAAATAAGATTCGTTTAGGGTTAGAGATGGTGGTGATGTCATTCATGTAAAGGATGAAAAAAGTAGGGTTCCAAGGATTGAGCCTTGGGGACGCACACTGTTTTCTTTTCTTCTTGCGTATGATTTCTTTTTGGGCGCAGCTAAATGTGTTTTAAACGTTGGAGCCAGCTGCAATGTTGATTGGTTGGGGTTTGAGATTCTGAGCCACCGGCGGACAAAAGGTAGGGGGGCACTCATTGTGAGAATGTGATCGCATCTGTGATGAGAAACCACATTGGCAGGCGCTCGCGATGGCCGAAGCCCCCATCGTGGCATATTGCTATGGAATGCGACGACTACTGTGCGAATCCGGTTCAAAGGTGACCCATCAGCTGCGTGGGAGACTGCCGCAGGTGGTAGCTATGTCTTAGGGTAACAGAGACTATCTGGTCTGGAATGTCTAGCAGGCAGTATTCCATGTCGGTAAGCTGTAAATGTGGGAAATGGAGAATTTAGCAAGCGTGTCGGCAGAAGGGTCGGCGAGAGCGCCGTCTCTGTATACAGAGTTGGTGTGACCTCTTTGACAATGTTATGCAGAAGGTGCTTGTGTCTGCAGGGCCTATTCACTGTTTGTGCGAGTGGTGATCCCTCCGACGTGCTGAAGTACAATGCATGAAAGCACTGGTAGAAATTCAGATGGAGTGGGGCGGAGGCAGCCCAGTTATGGTTCTCAAGGTTGTTGAGTACCGTGTCCAGCTTCTTTGTGTGAGAGCTGTTGCACATGCTGGGGCGGCAATTAAGCAGTGCTGTCGAACCAGAGCAAAGGCAGTGGTGCGTAGGGTCGTTGGGCTGGCACCCCATGAAAGATCCAAGCCAAGTCTGCACAGGAGGTGATTCCGTCGAGATACCTTGGCGCAGACGGACTCGAGGAGGTTTGCTGCCGGTAAGTAAGGCTGCCGGTCAAGCTTCACTCCCAAGTAGGGTGGTATGGTGTTTGTGTAGGATTGTATGGTAGTGGCGCTCCATTGAGGTTGATTGAAGCTGGCGATGCTATTTGGAGTTGAGGTGGAAGGCAGAGTAGTAGTGGTCTTGGCTTCGCTCAGCATCAGTCTCCAGGTTTGAGCCTATGCTTGCAAGTAGGGCCATGGTCGTAGTAAGGGCATTTCTACTTATGTCCAAATTGCTGTCCGATGAAGGAGGGAAAGATCGTCGGCGTCGTAGCCATTATTGTCTCGATGGTGTTTGAGGTATATCGCTGATATACAAGTGAACAGCATGAGTAGCCAATAAAGGATCCTTGTGGTACACAGTTCCTCAGACGACGAAGACGATACGCTGCCCATCACTGGTGGAGAATAAAGCTACGGTTGCAAGGCATGAATATGAATTGTCAAGTGTGACGATCGGGATGGTTGAGAAGCTTGCGTGTCAGGCCATGGTTGCAACACGGTGTCATATGCGGCAGTAAAGGTCCACACAAGATGGACCGCCTGCCTTACGTCGCTTTTCAAAGATTTATCAATATCCATTTTGGTTTTAAATCTGGTTTACAGTGCTCCGGCCGCGGCGACGAAATTCTGCTGTCGTCAGGCAGAGGGGTCGACGAACGGGGTCCAGCGTGGTCAGGATCATCATCCAAGGAGTTGAAGGAGGACCCACAGTAGTGATATGGGCGGTTATTTTAGTTCTTAGGTTGTCGACAGGCTTGTTGGTTTGGGGAGTGTCGATGATAGTAGCTCTCTGCCAGATCTTGGGTAAGGGGACTGGTTGGTAGGCAACAGTGTGAATTCCTAGTAGAACGCCAACTGTGATATGTTGAGGGATGATGCGGTGGAGTGTACGTAACTCCTGAACCACTCCAGGCTACTCCACGGAAACCGGAGGATAAAGCTTGTAAAGAAGAATGTTGTGGTCAATGGTGGTCGAAAGCCTTGGATAGATCCAGGAATACCACCATGGAGTGGAGTTTATTTTTAGGCAAGGTTTGAGGGGTGGTTGTTTTAGTCAAGGGTTAGGGCCATGTACGTTGACAGTTTGGGCTAAAACCGATTGTCATGGACAAAAATGTTGTGCTTAGTGAAGAATGTAGACCGACGTGTGTACATGATTTTTCAAGTAGTTTGAAAAAAGAGGAAAGAAGAACAGAAACGGGGCTGTAATTTGCAATGTATGTTGCATCTTGTTGTGTCAATAGGAATGACTTTGGCTGAGTTGAGGTGATCTGGAAAAGTTCCCGATGAGAAGTGATTGGTTATTTTACTATGTGATCAGAGGCGAGCGATTTTTGATGTTATTATATGGATTGTTAGCAATCCAGGGATCTATCTGTCAGGTACATGCACTTTACCAGGTTTTGAGTAGATGACGAAGTTTGTGCATTTAATCTTACAGTGGGACTGCGATCTCAGGAAAAATTGAGGGAATGTATTTTGGAAGGTTGTTTATTAAATGGGTATTGGAAGGGGAATTTTGTTAGCAATTTGTGCCCAGGTTAGTGAAGTGCTCGTTTTTGAAATGCGTTAGCTATGTCAAGCTGGTCAGTTATCTGCTTATTAATATGAGTGAAATGGTCAGTGATTTGTTTAGTGGATACCGTCCTGCCTAGAATGTTGTTAAGGAATGTCAGGTTTGATAAGACCATTTTTAAGTTCTGAATTTGTTCTGTGCATTTTTTTATGGCAATACGAATAATGTGATTGTAAATTGTTTTGTATGTTGTATTGTTGTTTGGTTGCTGGTTTGTGTTTTTCTTCAGGGATGGTTTGTAGAGGCCGTGCTTGTGTTTGATTGACTTGGAAATGGCAGTTGTCATCCAGGGCCTTGCTGATGGTTACGATTTGTATGGTCTTCTTTTGAAAGGGGGAATGATTCGTTGTTAGGTTTGGTATAAGTTGGATGAAGTTGCTATGACTATGTTAGGGTCATTTTTCTGTGCGTATATGTTCCAATGATTCAGTGTTGAGTCTCGGTTAAATGTGCGAATGTTGTGGTCTCTGTAGTCACGTTTAGTGATGGTGTTTTTATGGCATGCGTAGAGGTGTAATGCGGAATATTGGGAAGTGATCTGTCGTGTCTGTGACAAATATCCCTGGTGTGGAATCGTGTAAGTGGAGGTGGTGATTATGTTATCAATGAGAGTGGCTTTGGTGATGCGAATTTTGTAGGTCTGTTAATTTGGGATAGGTTGCCAAGTGATTTGTGTTAATAAAGTCATTAATGGGTGGATGAGTGGAAGATAATTGAGAAGATGGGGTGGGGGGGATTGACATTAAGTCCGACAATATAGACATCGCGGTTTGATTTTATTTAGTTCAGCGAGTAGCTGCTCGAAGCTGTTGCTAAAATTTTGGATTGTGGTGTTCATGCAGTCTGTAAGAACTCCACAGTTATGTGTTAGGTCTATTGTTGGTGTTAATGTGATATCGAAGGAAAAGGAGCATTCTGGTACTGGTGTTGTGTCGATGATTTTGTATGAGAGGTGATTTTTTGATGTCAAGACAACTCTCCTTCCTCTGCAGTGAGAGGTCATGGAACTATGTACGTTTTGTAGCCATTAAAGTGACGTGGTGACTTGGATGTCAGTTAAGCCAAATGTTTTTCAAGCGCAGATTTAGACAGAAAAGAAAAAACCTTCTGTATCAAAAAGGAATTGGGATACCTGTAATTAGAGTTTGGACATTTCTATATCACCCGGAAAAGAAAGGCAGTTGGGAACATTTGATCATAAAGAGACACGGTTTATCGTATTCTACGTACAAATTTAGTCTAGAAACCGCATCAAACATAAAATGAATACTGTTTTCCATCTGCGTGTGCTTCAGAGGCCGACTAACCGGATTTTTTTTCGCTAAAAGAAGCGTATTCAAAAGGACGATAAGGAAAAAGGATAAAAATCCGTATTCGTTACCGGAAAATGGCGCGAAAAACACCCTGCCCACCTAAGGTAAATGCAAAGTTGTTTGTGGGCCCACTGTGTAGCGAGACATGATTGGAGAGTCCCTGTTTTTTAAATTCATGCTCCTTTACCAACACTTTTGCACAATGAAAAGATATCCGCCATTTAGATATCAAGCTAACAGAAAATACATACTTTTTGTATATACAAGAAAAGGGGAAAATAAGGGACCAGTGGGGAAAATAGTTGGAATTCTTTGTTCGGGGGAGGGGTGACCCGTTCTATTCATGAATGAATATAGCACCCCCTGAACAAAAGAAATTCCTGAATATTTCCACCACTGGTAGGGACCCCATAGGCAACTGCCTATATTGCTTAGAACTTGATCTACCTATTAAAGCATTATAATACGAAATCACCCCATCGGCGAATGGTATGGCCGCAAATATATCAGGAAAACAGATTATAGCACTGTTGGTCTATTCATTATTTGTTATATTATAATATTACAACTACTACTAGTATTATAGACGATATAAATATAGTGCTGTAATACTTGTAAGCGCATATTGCAACGATGAATTTGACTGCTCATGCGTATAGTGAAGAGTTCATAAGTGGAGATTTCTGACGCGTCGGCTTCTGATGGTGCGGCAATAATGGATTTGCCAATTTGAAATGTAGGCGGAGTAAATTATTTCCGTTTTTGAGTCATTTAAGGTAAGTTGTTTAACAAGATCCAAGATTTTACATCTTGAATGCACGATTCTGCAGCAGAACTACGATTATCGGGATCAAATGTGTTACGAATTGAGCTGGGTGTCCATGGTCCTGGTCGCTGGTATAAAATTTTTCACATCTGCGCTTCCAATACTGTCTGACAGTTTAATTACAGACGAGTAGGCCTCAGCTGTATGACTTTAATTAACATACTTTAAACATATACCCGCATATGATTTTTGAATTTTCACATGGACATCTGGAAAAATATAAGAGATTAATATCAAGAAATAAACCAAAACGACTCGTGTTTTTTCAACAGGTTTAACGCATAGAGTCACATGTTTTAGTTGACTTTTTTGGAAATATGTCCGAAACAAGAAGATGTGAAATGTTGCCAAAATAAATGTGAGGTTAACGAGCGGTAGCAAACTTTACATAGTGCGAGTAGAATGGCTGACTGTGACCATCTGTGGCCGCTGTACATTGGGAATATGAGACCACAGACCTTTGATTTATAACTTATACTGGTAACGTGGGACGCTTTGTCCGTATCCCTTGAAGCGGTTTTTAAATTGTGTTAATTATTTCGGTGCATAAACAACGTATAAAGCTCTTAAAAGACTTTGTAGACTCTTAGCAGTGGATCGTTTATGCAGATATTTCCTTACATCTCCGAGTGATGATATAGTTAAGTTTTATTACCACAAACAACATAGTATTGCATGGTGATGTGAAATCATAGACCCTGGTCATGCTGGTGGAACGGAGAATGGATTCGATACAAATATTTAATATAATATGGAACTGTGCGACCAACTTTGTCTTTATTGCAGACGGCTCGACTTTTCAAAATCTGTAAAAAAGTCTAAAAGGGTTTTCCATGCACATAAATCAATTTTGTTTCCTTGGTTTGGGTTTTTTTTTATCTAAACTTGAATTGAAATGTCCTTTAGTAAACGGATATGATAACCATAACCTGGAATTGATAACTATGTGTAATATATGAAAAGGCCTAAATAAATGACGAAACAAAACTATTGCGATAACGTTTTGCGATAACGTTTAGAATTGAATTTGCCCTACAATCGGAACGGAATGTCGGATTTGTATCAATTAAACGCAAAATAAAGCTGACTGAGAGAATTCACATTTTAGTCATTGATAATTGGGAAATTGGAATTGAGACCAAATTATGGTTAGGCCATTACCTTAAATCTTAAAATTTACTACACTTAATGGCACCTATGGACAAACTATGAGTTTAGTTTGCAAAGTTTTCATTTCACTGAAGTAGAGTGCCTGTGTGAAAGCAAGTATAGTCCGGCAGGAGCCATAGTCCGGGCTCCATAGACGATAACGGAATAAAGCGTGAATGTTGCGTGAAGAGTCAATGAATTGAGTGCACTATTCCTTACCGTTGTAGCTTGACTGTGAGTACGCCGGACTATAATTACTTCTACACCGGTCGGCAACCTCTCAAATGACCTACTGTGCCGGCCGGTGGGAACAAGTGTTGGTCATGGCTATATCCCTGATATATGTATAGATAATATCCCTAACGTTCCCTAACTGCATTTAATTGCACTTAGATATAGATATTTAACATCGAGGGTGCACTTAGATATAGATATTTAAAGGTGCAACGAGAGATTTTTGAGGTACCCAAATAGTAATTTCATATAGATTAGACACTCAATACTTCTTACATTGTATTTGGCTATAGAAATGTCTTTAAAGATAGAAAAAAGTGATTTTGATTTGCCTATATTTCAATGTAAAACGTCGGCTGAATTTCGTATTTGCTCCTCTACGAAATTAGAAATTTCACAATTTTGTACCAAAGAAACATTTCTCATCTTAATCCTTTCAGATGGGGATATATTTGATGAAAAGGTTTACATCAGGGCAAAAATCAGTATTTTCGATTTTTTAAGGACACCAGATATCAGATATGTGAAATCTCTCGTTACACCTTTAACATCAAGAGTGCACTTATAGATATAGATATTTAACATGTATAGAGTACTTAGATATAAATATTTAACATGTAGAGTGCACTTAGATATAGATATTTAACATCTAGAGTGCAGTTAGATATAGATATTTAACATCTAGAGTGCACTTAGATATCGAGAGATTTCAAGTCATCCGTATTTTCTGTGATATGTAGTGATTTCATATAGATTAGATGCTCAATAGATTCCCTACCTTTTATTTGATTACAGAAGTAACTTATAATGAAAACAAAAGGTGATTTGTATTATGCTTATATTTCAATAGAAAACATAGGCTGAATTTCGTATTTGCTCCTATACGAAATTAGAAATTTCACAATTTTGTACCAAAGAAACAGCTCTTAGCTTAATCCTTTCAAATGGGGATATTTCTGATATAAAGCCTTACAACAGTGCCAAAATCAGAATTTTCACATTTTTTCGGGACACCTATTATTTGAAATCTCTCGTTGCACCTTTATCATCTAGAGTGCACTTAGATATAGATATTTAACATCAAGAGGAAGAGAGAGAGAGAGAGAGAGGAGAGAGAGAGAACGGAAATGTTCATTTTGAAATGTTAAAGGACAAGTAAAATGTTTTGTAAATTTACTAGGCCTTTATTTCCATACACGATTCATTTGAACCGCTGATGTTATCGGCAATGTCACGTTGTCGTGCATGCAAATTCCACCTGATTTATTTTAATAAAAAAACAACTATTACTCAAATTTCC
Organism: Ophioderma brevispina; assembly: GCA_023653785.1. Lineage (NCBI taxonomy): Eukaryota > Metazoa > Echinodermata > Ophiuroidea > Amphilepidida > Ophiodermatidae > Ophioderma > Ophioderma brevispina. Next base: position 25,114 of record JAMKCH010026208.1, read on the forward strand.
TCGAATTTCTTACACATATCCTTTTAAATTCACATTGTAAATGACTAGTTTCAAACGCTAAATCAATGCAAAATTGAAATCTTAAAGTTATTTCCCCCTTCAAAGGGCAGTGCCTTAATTATAATGAATATTGCTTTTGTGATGAATAAAATTTGATTGTTTTATAAAAACAAATAATGAATGGAAGATATAATTTCATCCGATGCACCAATATTATTAACAGATGGTAGGGTCTATTTAATTTGTGTGTAAAACAAGAAGCACCATGTTTATACATATTGATTATATTAATCTCTGCATAATTATGCCTTTCCACGCAATACGCCATTTCACTGCTAAAATTGCAGGGGCATAATATTAAAAATTATATGCATAATCATGTATAGGCCTATAGCGTTCAGTACCATAACAGTATCCGACGACTTCCACAAAAGGGAATAATATAGACATTTAAATAATATGCAATTAAAATTTTTACGAGTAAAGCAAATGTACATCGTACAAGCCACAATATCGCGACATAATAGCTTCAATATTATGATTAATACAGTGCCATCTCGTTACTGATAGTCGATGTATTATTGCTATATATTCGTATACACATTAAGCATTACTTGACATACAAGTGGCGGGCAACTATTGGCTATGCACAGGAGAATATCGGGGCTTCAGCCCCTGGGTCAGGGTTGTTGATTTTTTGTTATTTAAAAAAAATCGGATTTTTTTTATTGGAAATAGAGCAAGGTTTATGCAAGCGACAGTATTTGGAAATGATTCGATTTTGTTAATATTTATACTATACTAATTAATGTATACTAAAATGACTAATGGATTTGACTAGTATTAGTGTTGTTCCATTTGTGGGTAATAGCTTAATAGCTTCATTACAATAATTTTTCAAGGTCATATTGAGGGTAAAATATCAATATACTCCTATACTATTCCAAATGGTATCACAATCTTACTCTATTCTTTGGTCCGATATTTCATAAGTGATTTTATTATAGTGCTATCAAAGAGGACTGATGCTTCTTCATATTTTACATTTCAGGTATACAAATGAGCTGAATGGTGATAGGAAAATGTAGGAAAAACAAATCATTCGCTTCTAGAATTTTAGTTTTGGTCAGTCTAGTAAAAGATCTGGAACCAAGTCTAGTATCCATCTGCTACCCTTAATAATAAGCCGCATTTACGATTGATTGTTTGATAAGGTCCCATGTGTAGCATTGAGTGTTATACTTCGGACCCATATACGCGACAAATATATTATCTTTCGTACATCTTATAAGCCAATTATAGTATATAAGAACATTTTCCTTTGCTGTCCTGCACAAGTAGTCCAGTAATTAAATTATGATTTGACCCAAAACAATTGCAAAAGAAACAATTTTGGTGTTAATATATTGTGAAATTGTGAAAGATAATATATTAAAAGTTTACCAAAATCAACCTATTAAAACATGTTGAAATAAGGGGGAAACGTTTGTACAGGTGTAAAAAATTAGAATTGTTCGAATTGATTTAAATGATGTACCAATTTATTGGGTTACTCCTATGGTTTAAAAAGGTATAGTTTGCCCTGTCTATGAGTTATAGTTTTAGTAAAATAGCCACATGATAGTTCAAGGTCATCCTGGGGTAAAAATTTATAGACTGGTCCGATTTTTATCGGACTGATTGTACATCGTTCAATTTTGTCCCACTAGATAAGTAATGTAAATAGATTCTTTGAAGTTCTATATAAGAATTACAGAGCTATGACTAGTGATCTCCCATAGACCCTGTAGCTCCCAGTCACATTTTGCGTTCCAATTATGCAACAAATATCATAGATGGTACAACCAGTATATTTTCGGCTTTTGTACCATTAGATGAACAATTTGACACCATTTATAACGAACGGATATATCTGAAAATTTACCCCCATTGTGACCTTGAACGTATTTTGACTCATAACTATTGAACCTGCAGATAGGGCAAACTATACCTTATTTAATCCTGGAAAGATGACGATGACGAACACGTTGGCATACTTTTCCTTTTCATATTTTGACCCCCGTATAAACCTTTGATTTTGGTAAACTTTTGATATTGTTTATAAAGGTTTTCGCAATACAATCCTGGAGGAGATGATTCTTTTGCAATTAGTTTTGGGTTAAGGCATCATTTATTCTATTTTACTGGCCTAAAGGTCGCATTGCTAAAAGCCCTATGATCCACTGACCCTTTTGTACGAGGAACTGTTGAGGAGCGTGCTGTCCCGCCTGCGGACCGCACCGCCGTGGGGTATAACCAGGAGTAAGGTAGGTATGATGGAAATTGTCCAGATAACCCGTGATGTAAGAAGTTTGCTTAAAGACCACACACGATCACATCGTAAACACCAGACAGGTGCTCTATTTTCCTGAAATATCAGACGTGTCCCTCCGATCTCTGGGCAACAACATTCCATACTGCACCTCACGAACGTGATCAGCGAAACGGATCCGGTAAATATTGCGAAGGTTGGCTGTTTACAGATTTAGGTTGACATCAATATGTTTCAGATCATGGATACTGTCTGATCGAACACAGCACCAAGATTTCTGATTGCCGAGGACTGGGGAACGTCCCACCATCCTAACCATGATGGCAATGTCCAAGAGGTGGGCCTGATCTGATAGGGAACATGAGGTGAAAACAATCTGTATTTGGTTACAGCGCATCCACTCACTGATTTCATCATACAAAGATACACCCTGCCAAAAGCTTATTTGACATCACCTTTAAATCTTGGGACCAATGTTAAAATAAAGCGCACATCATCTGCAACATTGTGTAACATTGTGGGACCGGATACTTGGGACGATACAGTCGTGTGCATTTGCAAAAAAAATTGGACTAAAAGCCCTTGCGTACAGGTAAAGTAGTTTTCAAACACCAAGTCAAAATTGACGGTGAAATAAAACTATGATACTATAAAGGTCCTTTTCCTCCTTAATTCGGGCGATGCCCTTTGTGAGCTTTATATGCCAAGTTGTGTTGGTAATTGTTTTGGTAAAATGTACCTGTGATCGATAATGCTCAAAAGTGTCACAGAAAACTTCTGGGTCAGGTTTACTCCGTCGTCTGCAGTAGGTAATTACAGAATACCCACACCATACAACAGTGACTCACACTCACTTCAGAGGGGGCATCGTGTCAATCCCGTGCAATAGTTTTGGGACATCCACTCACCTCAATAGGGTCATTGATTCACCAAAAATCCTATCTTAACACCTGAAACTCCCGATTTTTGTGCTCAATTTGGTCCACAAAAGTATAGTACCAATAGATCATGAATGTCTTGTTGTTCTTACTTCTGCAGACTTTTCATCCCTAAGTACTGACATGTGGTTTAATACAGTACAGTCTAGGCACTTTGCAAAGTGAATTTACCCACTTTATCGATTATTTGGGTCAAATGACCCATGTACATAGGTTACTGGAAACACACATTGAACATTGAATTGAGTCATTGCTAATTGTGTGACCCCTTGTTAATGTGTCATATTTTAAACTTACTGAAGGACATTACCATACAAGTAAAACAAGTTCCAATTAACCTGCCATTTGAGCCACTTAGTCTCCCTATTTGAGTAATCAATATCAATATGTTAAAGCAAATAATTGATTTTTTCTCAGCTATCCTGTCGACATGCTCTTTTCAATAGATTAGTTTTGAATTTTAATTTCACCACTGCACATCCCCTCATCAATGCCCATAACTTAGGACGTAATAGAGGTGACATGATGGGATTAATCTATAATAGCATGTCAGTGAGTGACCCATTGATAACAAACCACGAATCCACGGGCCCCCCCCCCCCTTTACACCATCGAAATTGATATTTTCGGTTTATCAGAAAGAAAGTTCATATTTTCTCATTACCTCAGTAAAAATTTTAAGACCAGACATTTTTCCTTTCGTTGTTATGAACAAAAACGTGTTTTACATTAACCACACACTGTCCTATCGGCCAATTTAGCGCATGTATTTGATTCAAAACGGCTGGATCGATTCGGACTCCAAGTTTGTAATCAGACGGCTTTGGTGATATGTTACATACAATGGAGAAAATAATTAAAAATCGGACCATGATCGGGTAACCCCACCTTTTTAAAGGGGTACAGTAGTAGCCCAGTTTACTCACTTCAAATAGATTATCTGAGGATTTCTGAAGACAATTTGGCCATGTAAAGTAAGTTCAACCCGGGTTCAACCAATCATAAATTTTGTGATATACTTGATTTTGGGAAGGCTACAAACCAGGTCAGTATAGGAAGTAACCTGTTTACCTCCGTGTTCAGGTCATCTGATACTCACCACATGTGGGTCGTGCAGTGGGTATCTAAGGGTGACACACCCAAAGGGGATATTTCCAAAATTACTGAGAGTTTACATATATAATTGTTAAATGTGAACCGAAATATTCTAAGGGTAATGAAATTCATGGAGAATTGTAACTTATAAACAATTTATCACGAATAATACTAAACAAATAATAACACGCATTGGAAATGGGTTAAAAAACCACTAAAAATGATCAAAATCATGGTGTGCATTGAATATTTTACAAATGGGGATAAAATTGTTAGTAGGTTTATCCACACAACTACTCCACCTTTCACCAATGATAAACCAAAGGTCTAGTAAAGTTCAAAACCAGATCTAAGATTACGCAATCAATCGATTAGCAGTACTATGTACGATTACGACAAGTACGTACATACGGTCACCAAAATTTGTAACGAAATACAATAAGAATTTTATATAAAAATCTTCGGGTCGGTTTTCTCAGTTTTGAGACGAGAAAGGATACTTATTTCAGAACTAAATCCAAACAACATTGAACAAAATCTATGATGTCAAAACTTTGATTTAATGTGTGAAATTTTACATTATTGACAAAAATATCACTGATGACGCTTCATTATCAATTTTCTTAATTAATTAATGTCTTTTATTTGGAAAAAAAAATATCAACCCACACCGCACATAAATTTTGTTGGTTAGCTTAAAAACTCTATGTAGTGGAGATTGCTGCTTCAAAATACTGTACAAATAAACTGCATCGAGGTGTGAAATGTAAAACCTAATTCTATATATAAAGTTGCATTGCATTGTGGGAATTATGAGCGTATGTACGTACTTGTACGAATACGCTTAGAATCCGATCAAAAGTCAAATCTAGTGTAATACTGAAATCTACCACAGAAAAGCTAAATATTATCGGGGTTTGTCCTTTGTAACATGTTTAACACAACATTTTGAAGCATCCGGAAGTGTAAGTGCTAATAATCTTTTTCTACCATTTGTAGAATCTTCCCTTGATGAACAAAACTTGGTTAGTGCATTGCTTTGCTATGCGGCATTGGTAAGTTTTATAGATAGATATTTATATAACTAGTTATGAAATAAATCTACCTCTGACGTTGCAAACATCCAATACTACGGGCAAAGATTCAAAACTGTGTGAAATGGTAAGTAATATGAAACTTGTTAGTCCAATCTTAGACAAAACAGTACTACATACAGAAATGAAATTAAATGGACCATGATTTATCCCCCATTTGCATTTCAAGAAATCTCAACATATTGCTATCAACTCAAAGGGATTTTATAGTAAAGGTTGGTTGCAAAGACAGTCACATGGTTTTGGTATTGTATCAAATCGAGCACAGTCTTTGAATCAAGTAGAGAGCGTTTTTCCCATTAAATGCACGGCAATCAATGAAGAAACAAGCCACTGTCCCAAATGAGGTTTTTTAGGGGTATGTGACCATTTTAGTTGATTTAAGTGGTATCTAAAGCTATATGCTATTGGCAAGATTTTTATGAAACATAATTGTTAAAAAGATGTAAACATATTTTGTGGTCCACAACATAATAAACACAAATTCGCATACTTCAAAAGGGTTGGCACCGTAGGGCAGTACGCAGTTTATATTTGGTGGTGCGGGATTCGAAAAGTGGACTGTTTCTGGTTAAATTTAAAAGTGGACCTCACCCCTTTAATGGTCCTTTTTTGGACTTTCTTTTGAACATTCACTCAACAAAAAAGTGGCCGTTCTTGTCAAATTACTATAAAATTTGGACCTTTTATCAAAAAAATCAGCAAAGAGTGGAGCTTTTGCCCCTACTTTTATGGAATTTGAGAGGTGCACATATAATTATGTTTGTGTGCGTATGCGTGCGAGTGTTGTGTGTACGTGTGTGTGTGTGCAAGCGTGTGTATGTTTTACTCACGTTACATAATATTTGTTTGTCTGTTGCAGCGGTCCACCAAGGCACGGTTAATTGCATGTTGCTGTGGTATCGAGTGCTACAAAGCGCTACAATGAACCTAACCGTGACAACACCTCAGCATGTTGGACCCAATAAAACAAACTATTGTAACGACAGAAACTTGCAATGGGACGCGTGTCAGGTACGTAACATGCAGTCATATATAGGTGAAAAAAAATTGCATGGTGCGTGTCCAGTACGTAAAAGAAGATCATACCTCGGGTGAAAATCTTGAAATGGTGCGGTCAGTACGTAAAAGAGATCATAATCGTGGTGAAAAAACTTTAATATGGTGCGGTGGGTACGTAAAAGAAGTCATACATAGGGTGAAAAAAACTTGAATGAAAGGTGCTGGTCAGGGTACGTAAAAGAAGATTATATATACACTCTAAAAAATATTTTCACTCAGTGCTGGGAGTAAAGAGTGTTGAGTAAAAGGTTGTGTCAAGATTTAATCAGCATGGCGTAAAACACAAAATTTCCCTTGTTACTCCTCACCCGAGTAACATTGTGAAACACATGTTGAGTAAAGCAGTTTGAAATCAACTCAACGTTGCGTGACAAAGTAGTTTGACGCAGTGACGGGATCAGAACTTAGACCGCGTTGATTGAAATTTTCTTACGCAACGTTGACGAACTCAGACACGTGCAGCATTAAGGTCATGGTGCAGCACAAGAATTGCCGCGCACATATCAAAGGCAGGGGACAAGAACTGCTGTTGTCGCGGAAATGCTGGTCAGCTGGCCATTCTGACATTTTACATCAACAAGTTATATCAGAAAATAAGATCATTATTGTGGTGATGCAATGGACTTGTTATGATTGTGTGAACTTGGCAGATTCCGGCGTATTCACCGACTAGTCTACGGAACCTATTATCAAACTATGAATTTGGCAACCTTTCACCGTTGATGCATGTATGACTGCAATGTGAGCGCTGTGTATTCAAACGGGGATTCCGCTATTGCTCCGTAGCTGTAGTTTGCATTAGGCCAGCAATTTACAATTAAATCTGACCAATATATGCCTATATTTTAACTGGTGCATGTACATCGGTACACGACTACACGACGGGCAGCGTGCATTTACATATTATGAACCAACCATGGCCTTCGAAGAAAAAGGTAAAAGTATGAAAATATGTCCTGTAGATTTTTGTTTTTATTTTTAAAATACCATAATACCGCCCGTGTTCTTTTGAAATGTTTTTAAATATGTAGTTTCTATTACAGAAATCCAAATCAAAATATCTGGAAGCTTCGAGTATACTGAACAAGCCATTTTACTCAAAAACCTGGGGAGCAAACTTTGTAGCTTTCTGATGAATAAACATTTTGCCTTTATACATGCATCCCAAAGTAACTCAATGTCAATTGAGTAAATTAATGTCTCAACAGTTGGGCAAACCGTGGGCTCAACATCAGTTGAGTCAAAACATGTTACTCACCGGTTGAAGCAAGAAATCTACTCACATACAGTATCAAATATTACTCCTTGTGGGTTGAAGTAAAGTTTTGTATCGGCACTGTTGAGTTAAAAAATGTCACAGCTCAATGTTGGAGTAAAGGGGAGTAAAAATTTTATCTCAACAAACGTTGAGTCAAAAGTTTGACTCTTGTGTCTGAGTTAAATGGGTTTACTACAAGGCAGAGTAAAAGTAAACTGCAGCAACCTTGATGGAGTTCAAGTGTACTCAAAAACAATAAAGAGCTGGACATTTTAACTACCATAAGGAGTCAGAAAATTACTCAGGTTGAGTAAAAATAAAAATTTTAGAGTGTAGGGTGAAAAATCTTGAAATGGTGGGTGTCAGGTACGTAAAAGAATATCAGATATAGGGTGAAAAAACTTGAAAGCCAGTTTGCGTTTCAGGGACGTCAAAATAGAAGATCATAAATAGGGGTTTTGGATGATGGTGGTTGAAGGATTGTGAAAAAGAACTTGGAAATGGTGAGTGTCAAGGTACTATTAAAGGCGATCAACATGGGGTGAAAAAAATTGATAATAGTGAGTGTCAGGTACGTAAAAGAGTCATAACATATGGTGAAAAATTGCAATCGGTTGCGTGTCAGGTAAGTAAAGGAGATCATATATAGGGTGAAAAAAATTGCAATGGTGCGTGTCAGGTACGTAAAAAAAGATAACACATATGGTAAAAACTGAATGGGCGTTTCCAGGAACGTAAAAGAAGTCATGCATAGGGTGAAAAAACTTGCATTGGCGTGTTTCAGGTACGTTAAAAGAATATAACACATAGGTGAAAAAACTTGAAATTGGTGCGTGTCAGGAACGTAAAAGAAGATCATGCATAGGTGAAAAAACTTGCAATGGTGCTTGTCATGGTACGTAAAGAAAGATAACACATAGGTGACAAAACTGTGAATGATGCTTGTTCAGGTACTAAAAGAAGATCATATATAGGGGAAAAAACTTGAATGGTACGGTGCCAGGTAACGACTAAAAGAAGATCATACAAGGGGTGATAAAAATTGAAATTGGGCGCGCGTCAAGGGTACGTAAAAGAAGTCATACCTATGGTGAAAAAACTTGAAATGGTGGTGTCAGGTACGTAAAAGAAAATCAACCTAGGGTGAAAAAACTTGAAATTGTGCGTGTCAGGAAACGTAAAGAAGTCTGCATAGGGTAAAAAACTTGAAATGGTGCGTGTCAGGAACGTAAAAGAGTCATAATAGGGTGAAAAAACTTTAAATGATGCGTGTCAGGTACGTAAAAGGAGATTCATGCATAGGGTGAAAAATCTTGAAATGGTGCGTGTCAGTCTTACTAGATCTTTTTTTAGAGTATTTGGCGAATGTATCAATAATCAACAAAAATTACCAGACCAGCATCTCAAACCTCATCTGCACAAACAACCCCAAATCTTGTCTCAAAATAGACACCTCCAACCCTGGTCTTTTTGCCCACAACATCGTCACTGTGACTAATCTAGCACCCAGGGGTTAAAACGTAACCCTCCAAGGAAGGTATTTGGATTATTAATAGACGATGTTGATTCGTCGATAGAGAGGTTGCAGGTTTGCTTGAAAATAATCTGAAAAACAATGCAGTAGACACAAACTGTTCAAATTCAAGTAATGGTGAACTCCCACAACTTGGAGAGTCATCTCTCAAATGTCAAAAACAAACATTCCCTAACCCATGGAAAGTCAGTTTATAACAAGAACAAATGCGAAAACGTGACAGGTTTTGTACAGGAAACCTAAATCTGCAACCCAGATATAAAACAAACACTGGAGGGCTTTCGAGAAACAGAGAATCTGTGTTACCACCCCACCCCGGCCTCCGTCGTAATAGCGCAAGAGCCATGTAGACAATTTCATTGGCCCGAGCTTGGACTCAAACCTGTCTTATTTGAAATCTCACAGTGAGAAAAAAAAAAAACCTTTAGGTATACGGTCTCTAGCGGGTCAATACCCAGTGTCACTCTGAATACAAGGTATGCTCAGATGCACTAAATTACTCAGTTCACGCTGTTTGGGTACAAATGACCCTGAACTCTGTTCATTCAGTGGACTTGTACTTGCCCTTTGCCATGTTTCCAGATCCTTGAGCCAGGGGGCGACTGGGAGTTGAGCGTCCGCGGCAAAGTGAATTAACCGGCCCAATATGTGACCGTGAAAGCGTAGCGAGCGGAGATTTACCGGTGATGTCCCACGGGCCTTCGCCCTTTAGGGTCCCTGGTGCGGGTTAAGAAGGGCGAAGACACCCTAAAATTGCTTCTTAGTGTTTGTCAAGGCTTGAAAGGGACGCGTTCGTGCTCGCGCTCTTGCTGCTTGTGGGAAACTCTGGTCGTATATAATAATAATAATCATAAAATGCCTTATATGGAACACAGCCTTTCAATAAAATACTTAACAATTTTAAGCCTCAGAAAAGAATATATTTTCAAGAGCCGCGTAAGGCCACTGGTGGAAGGTGCCTCTGCTAATGTCAAACGAAAGCTATCGCCAGAGCCTACACCTGTTTAGAAAACGGTTGGGTAAAATGTTACCCAACTTTTCCCCAACCGCTGGGGTGCACTAGAAACAAACCCATTGTCGGGGTAAATGTAGTTTGCCCAACCATGGGTTGGGATAAAAGTTACCAAAATAAGGGTAAAAAAAACACCCAGTTTTTTTTTTTAAATGTATTTTTTACCCAATGTTACTGGGTAAGTAATTTTAACCATTTACCACATAATTTGGTCAATTTTTATCCACTGTTGGGCATTGTATTGCTTTTACCCAATCATATTGGGTAATTTAAGGGGATTGGGTATGTTTTGACAGAAAAAAAAAAAAAAAAAAAAAAAAACATACTTGTTGGTAAATTTTAGCCACTTTTGGGCAGTGTATTGCGTTTACCCAATTTATATGGGTAATACTCAAGGGTTTGTAATATGACGCTTTTGCCGGAAAGATCACACTTTTATAATCAATAACATATAATCAAATTAAACCAAAAAAGAAAAGACTTTGTGTACTCAGGATAAGTTTTTGGCTTTGTGTGCTGGTATTTTGCGACAGTAAAGGCTTGTTAGTAAATGATAAAATTGTGATTTGGGCCCATAAAGTGGGTCTTAAAATATTGGGCTCGACTTTGTCTTGCCATTCAAAGGCCACAGTACACAGATCACGAGCTAGTACTGGCTGCATGCATGCAACTGAGCATTCATATGCATGACGGCTCAATACCCTGAATAGGGCCCATATATTTAAGGCATGTGTGTCTTGAACACTAAACGGCTTGTAAAAGCTTATGCTTTACTACAGCCTTACTGTCCGCAAAATACCATCACACAACACGAATACATTATCTTAGTAAACCAAGATCCACATTATTTTATCTAGCCTATATGTGTATAAACGTTGATCTTACCTGCAAAAGCGTCCATTAGATCTTCTTCCTTCCCCAATAGCGCAACATCTCGCTACTGATTCCGCCATGATCAATGATGATGGGCCCAAACCTCAGACGATGTTTAATTGGTGCAAAATACGTCCGTGATATTTTGGTGTGTTTACCCACTTATTGGTAAAATACATGCAACGGCGAAATGAAAGTATACCCGGGAAATGACATCGGTAAGTTACCCAACAAAGTGGTATTTAATCCGTGCCAAAAATAATTGATATTTTTGTTTACCCAACTTTAAGATAAAATAATAAGCGGCGGGAAAAACAAGTAACTTGGGAAAGATACCGTGGTAGGGTAATGAATTGGGGGAAATTATAATTTTCATAAAAAAAAATTCTCTGGAAATCTCCTGTTGTCCCATAGAATAATAATTAATATAACAAAAATAACGATATTAATTATAATAATTAATAATAAAATATTAAAGATATATATAAAAGAATTTAGAAACAATTACATCTTCAGAATAACGTGATATTTAAATCATATATGTAATTTAATTTGTTTTATTTACAGTTTTCATTACATGTATAGTCCAAGTTTGATCAACCATCATTCCAGCATGTATGATGCCCATGCCTGTATAATCGATGCATATTAATAGTATATACTATTTTTCCCTTGAATTGTACCATTAAATAGGTAATTTGGCCCCCCTGAAATTACACATTTAATAGGTAAACTATTGGATGCGAGATAGAGATTTTACCCAATTCAAAGTGGGTACTTAAACATTTACCCAATTTTTTTATTTTTACCATGTTGGGCAAAATTTGCCCAACTTGGTTTTACCCCCCCCCGTAACAATTTACCCAGCTTCCTAACAGTGTACACTCAGCCTCAGACTTGAAGATCTATCACCAAGCTCGCTTTGGTACGAGGTCAGACAAAGCCACGTAACATTAGAAGAAGACCGTAAGCCCTTCGTCTTGCACCATCGATTATCCCGACACAATTATACAAATCTATGACATCAGAGGGTTAAATGTTGTCCTGTGCGTACAACACGCTTCAGTAATCTGGAAGAATCAGCTATTCCAGGACACTGTTAGAATTTTGTAACAGCACCTCATGGAAACAACCAAGCTCCCTTTTTAACATCGTTCCCAATCCTCTACAAAGAAAGGCGTACAGGTTGTATTGGGATTTTGACAGAACCCCAAAAAACTACAGAGGAATTTCGCTGTCACCACTGGCCTCTACAGATTACAACTTAATGTTGATCAAAACAGAATCACTTCTCAAATAGATCCCATTCTCGATGGAACAGAATGGTTTTCGCAAATGCAGATCAACATTACTCAGGATATTTAGCCCATAAGATCATAGAAGAGTGCGGAATTTCTAAGAGAAAAGTTCAATTGTGTGGTAGACTCACAACTAATGCGCTCCTAGATGAGACACTGTCAAAAACAAGGCCATCATGTTATAACAATCCATCATCGACAGAACAACGACTGAACACGGGACAAGGGACTAGGACTCGCCATCAACCCGAGGCATTCTAGACGTCACCCAAGTCAGCATTTCACCACAGGCCTGACTATGCAGATGATCTAGCTCTAAAAGAGATCTGACTATGTGGTCCGGACAAGATCTTACTAACTCACTGAGAATTACTGAAGACAAAGTCGGCCTACATCTAAATGCCAAGACGACAGAATAATGATTACCCTAACGAGGAAGATAATCATCAACCAATCGGCACTACAGATGGTAACCAACTCAAAGAGGTCGGACTGCAAGTACCTAGGATCCTATGCTGGCAAAATCATAAAAAAATGATTATTTCTTACAAACTTTTTTTTTACGATTCCCTTTGCAGACGTTTCAAAGTTTGCTAGTCCTCAACATGGGTCCCGCCGAAATCAACCATAGCTGGTTTCCATTTAGCATCCTGTGCAACTGCCCGCCGAATCAATCTGTTGGTCCTGCTTGAGGATATCCACTTCAAGGCCATCACCAACTTGCCGAGGAGTTCTGTACACGCCACCTCTTTTCCAAATAACGTTGTAAAACGATTGTCCGCAGTCTTGTTCGATGTGCAGGAGCACAGTCCGGCCGACCAGAGATTAATAAATTGTCAGTTGGCTACGCCGAATATGCACAAGTTCTTCATCAAGGGCTTTGACAACCTGGCAATCTAGCATTATGACTTTGACGTTACCATGAAAACGGTGCCAATAAGTCCACCGTTTTTTCAACAGGTCAGTAATTGCTTTGTCTCGAGTCCTGCCTCCTCTCAAGGCTCTGATATGTGGTTTGGTGTTGATTGAGTCCATAGCCTAAAGGTACTTTCATTGCCGAGTCACAGCCCTTCAAGAAGGCCAAGTCTTCCAAGAGCCACGCACGGATCCTCTGTGGCGGCTGTGCATGGTCTCCTTCCAGAAGTTCATGCCTCTGTAAATCATTGATACGGGATCCATTGTAAGTCACGGCCTTTAGTCGATTGAAAGTACTTTGAGGTAATCCCAGACCATTATGTCGAGAGCTAAGTCTGGGGGCCATGCAGTTGCACGCTGCTGTTGGAGAGACTTTGGACGCTTGGATACTTTCCGGGACCCTTTTAGAATGGCCTCTGTTTAGGTTAAGGCTTATCCCTGTGGTTTTCGCGTATGTTGTCAACGTTTGCATACACAGTGGAACGACTATAGTTATTAATTGCATTGGAAATTGCTGGGAAGTTTCGCACACATCTACAAATTTAAGGGTACGGTGTACAACACTGAGTTTACCCCGTAGGCCCTTTGCTAGGGTGTGAGCTGAGGCTGTTTGAAGGCACAAACTATTCAACCAAGTCACGGTGGTTCAAATTTTTTTATGATTGTAGTCCTAGCCATACTGAATTGGCGCAGTTACATCTGCACCTCTTGCTGTTGTCACATAGCCATTGCATGTATCACAAAGCCATACAACTTTATCACAGGATCTTCATGAAACTTTATTCTAGAAATAGTTATTTGTGTCCCCCTTATTAAATATGGGTAGCACTAGAACACAATTTTCCATTGCCTAATTTTTGTCTTTCTCTTCTGCGTCCCAAAGCGGCCCTTATAACGCAGCGGCCCGGGCGGCAAATACCGAATCGCCCCCACGCCAATCCGAATCCGCCCCTGCTTGAGGCGGTGTTATTATCAATACCAACTACAAATCACAAAGCAAGTGGTCCCGACAACCATTCCAGCGAGGTTTTTGACATGATTATATATGCTCCCCCACTGAAATGGGCCACTGCTGCACACGTTATCGTTCGACGTCCGTATCCAATCTGATCTGGAAGAACGCATTGGTCCCGATATATCCAAAGGCATAAATCAGCCCATAGATTATCGTCAATCCATGACCGAGTTTGATTCTGCTATTATGTTGCAAAATTATCAGTGAGTTGGATCGAAATTTATTACTGCGAATTAAAACAATCGTCCCTTGGCCATGGCGCCGCCATTAGAACTTATAGCTCAGCTAGCTACCTAGACTATACATAGAAATGAATAGGACTTCTTTTTTTTAGAATTATGAACTATGTTTCCTGACGAATTAATTTGGTCACAATGTAGATTCGGAACAGGTGTTATGTAATTAGAACATAATATAGAAAATATTACCGACGGAAATAAAAATCAATCGACGGAAAGTCACGTTGTGAATGTTTGTACTTAAAAAGTAAGAGGTCTTTGTTTGAGAGTTTAATATGTGGTGAGTTGTTACTTCAAATGCAACGCATATTTGAATAATTGTATTTAGCAAACGCTGGGGGGGGAGGGGGATGTATCGTGTTGTGGTGATAGTTGAAATGATTTGTACTTGAAGGGGGAGTCATTTCGAGAGTTTAAATATGGCCGAGTTACCACAGAGTATCAGAAAATCCTTGCTTCTTCCCAACATTATTTTCATAGAAAATAGGATGTTACATCAAATTCTTTCAGTACGTGAGGTGGCATACTCAACCATCCATATATTTACCCTATAATACTACCTCCCTATACTGATACGTACAAACATCCTTCTATTTCTTAGTAACACACCAAAACCAGAATGTTTACCCAACACAACTCTTGCAATATCTGAATTAACTCAACACAATTAAAACTCTTCAAAAAGGCCCTCAATTTTGTGAGGGTTTTCAAAACCATCCCACAAAACATCACATAAAAGTCACATCCCAAACGTTGCCATATCTAAACTCTGCCAATAATGTTACAACTCACCATATTTACTCTCTTAATGACTACCCACACTTTAAAGTACAAACATTCCCAAACTCGCCCATATAATATTACAACGAACAACTGTTGCCAAACATTTCTTAACTCTTCCCCTCCCTGGATGTGATATATCACCACCCCCACAAACCATATGTCAACCCACTTCCTCCAAAACATCACTCCCATTTTCTCTTTGGCTGGCAATGATGGCAGGCCACCAGTAGTGAAAATGACGAATAAATTTATTCGTATTTTTTTTATATTCCGTCTTATCACTGATATGGAGCCTTTCCATGGCAAAACATCTAGCCAAACATGATGACTTTTATTTTTTTTTTTAAAAATCATCAACAACAAGATGGCTTCCTTCCGTGAAAACTTATCATATGTGGAGACTCAACTTATCCAGAACTACTCACGACTGGGCAGAGGTGTTGAACAAAAGTGGCCAAACAGACGTCTTTGCTGATTGACTTAGCAAGGCGTTCGATAAAGTACTCCTCAGAGGCGTCCATCAAACTAGAACCATTATAGAATTCGAGGGAAAACCCTAACTGGCATCTAGAGCTTCCTTGAACAGCACGTGAACGGAGTGGTAGTTGTCAATGGTTGCCGGGGTCTCCAGTGACATCAGAGTTCCTCCAGTTCCGTCATAGGGCCGACCCTCTTCTTAATATACAAAATGACATTGCGTTCTTGATGCTAGTTCTAACTCGTTGGCCCTGTTTTCTGACGATAACATATTGGTGCAAGAAAGCATAATCTCACAACGAACACCTTCCTTCCAGGTGGGCGAAAATTAGCAAAATGTGCTTCAACGCATCTAAGTGTGATTCATTCAATTTAACCTCACACCAAGCCATTATAGCACCCTTACACATTGTCTGGGCGAAATATCAACTGCAACAAAAACACAGTACCTCGTGTTACATTAACTATATAGCTACCTAGACTGGAAACATCACGTGCACACTATGT
>JAMKCH010026209.1:0-18849 GCA_023653785.1 Ophioderma brevispina
TCTACAAAAAATAACAAAAATACACCAGAAGTATTGCTCTAATGTTGCATTCCATTCAGTATATGCAATCACATAAACACAAGCATTCAGGTCTAGTCTGGACGGACTAGAGAAACCGCTGATTTAATGATTTGGTTGCAGTATACAAAGGAACATGCAAAATCGGGGGGGGGAGGACATGTCTGCTTGATTTGGGTATTGGGGATTTCCAAACGTGCACTTACTATGGCAGCCTCTGTTCAGTGTCATTACAAAATCATCTCTTAAAGCCTTTGTTCAAAAGCTCTTAGGAATATCATTGATAATTTAGGAACAAAGTTGAATTCAAAATGACCTTTGAAATCACAGCATGATAGGAACCGCTACTGCACCTTAACCCCAAGTTGATAGAAAATGGATCGAGTGCGCCCATAGTTATTGGGGGAGCATGAGTTGCAAAAATATTTCAAACTCATAGCGATGACCAATAAAATATGGGCGTAAATCATCCAATTTTATCATTATTATGTTTTGGAGCCAATATTTTACCACACTTGGATCCATAACAAAAAATAATGGTTAAATTTGGACTCAACTTTTCGAGACGGACTAAACAAAAACCTAACCAGAAACTGGAACACACATACATACGGACATGCACGCTTTCGCAAAATCCCCCCCTACTGCTTTCAAGGTCAGGGGGATAAAAATGTATTGTTATAGTTCAATACAACTTCAATAAAAAAAAAGTTTGAGGTGAAAGGTAAAAAAAAACCACAAAAAACAGACAGTCAATGATAAGTGTTTCTGTAGTTACAAGGTAATTTTTGGGAAAAATCTGGCAAGTGAAGCATGTATACATATTTATTAATCTTTCCCTGGAGATGGCCAGAGCATGATAGTGTTGAAAAAAACCCATGTGCGCTGGCGGATTCGAACGGGCGACCTTCGTATTACAGCCACACTCTTAGATGAGCTATCAAGCAGGGTTGGTAGAGGAGCGATAGATATCATCTATAGGGTAGGTTCGAAAGGTGTCCTTCGCTTCCTGCGGATAGGCATAAGAACTGTATATTTTAACATACACGCTTTATATTGTCATCTGGCCAATCTCAGGGAAAGATTTACTAAATTATATAATGTTTCTTTCAGAGATTTTAAAAAACTCTAACAGAGGAACATAAAACAAATCACACCAGTACAAGATTTAAAATCACAAATTCAAAATATGGTGACCCGAAAATTTTTTAGTTACGAATCATTAAACTCTAACATGTCAAACACCCACCACGAGATGCATATTAGTCCGAGACGGAATATACCTAACAGAGATCGGAAGAAAGCTGTAGTCATTGTTAACAGCTTGAGCGTATCGAACCTGGTCTGTTTCGGCTTGCAATGACTTGGCCGCACGGTGGCGGCTGTGTAGCACTATAGTTCTATGAGCTAGGTATCCTGCAATAATCAGCACTTGTACCCAATTTGGCTTCAATTAATGACCTAAAATGAATATAATTATTATGATAATATTATTATTATAAAACTGGCTCACATTAACCACTTATGGGTTTGGACATGTCATCAATAACTTTATTCTCGTAAGAAATAAGTCAAAATTAAAATAAAATGTCCAATTAGATCTATTCTGTTAAAAAATATGAAGTTTGAGAAATAAACGGGTCCAAATTTGTTTCAATCTTGTGATATTGAAAGAGAAAATACACATTAATTAAATCGTATATTTTGAAGGCTAGCCTAGAATGTCATCAATACACTGAAATTTTAGCAAAATTCTACCTATAGTCGACAAATGAGTGACAAGAGTGGGGTCATTTTAAGTTATTCCATGGCGTATATGGAAAAGTCATGCGTACTAAACTGTGTTCAAGCGTTTGACAAATAACACGCTCGTGTGAGCATCATTGATTTCAAAATAGCCGCCAACTCAAACTCTGGGGTTATACCATGAAATGTAGTTAATAATGATTATGCTTCTACGAACAGTCGAGGGAATCGTTGAAGTAACATAGCAATACCGTACCAGACACCGCACGCTGCAAACAATCCATAGTTATTGTTCGAATCTATGTTAGGTACATATTGTCTCAGCTATAGTCAGTACCCGAATCCCCGCAAACACGAGTGTGGGCAAATTGATGTGAAATTGATAAGCGTGGAGTAAATGATGACAAAAATTTACTGCCCAAATGCCATTTACTGAGCAAAATATACCAGTCACCCATGACACTCAGGAAATCAACCACTTTCTGAATTATAACTAGTCATTTCAAAGCAGTTTTTTCAAATATGCCAGCAGCAATTGCCCACCAAGATTTGGATCCTTACAGCACTAGGTTAGGTTAGTTTGTATACCCTAATAGTTATAACTTATCATCTTATAAGACAAAGAAAAAATAAAAAAATCAACAAAAAATAAGGTTGTGGCACACAAAATTACAATTTAATATGCTTGAAAAACAAAAATGGACTACATACATGATATTCAGATATAAATTTCTCTTTAAATATAAATATTATTTACACAGCAAAGATAATACACTCCATTTGGAGGTAACATACACAAACCGTACAAACACTTATTCATGTGCAGCGTCCGAAATAAGGGGGAAAAGTGGTTTGCCCCAGGACAAACCAGGGTTCCATTTTTGGTTTCCGCCCAAAAATTTGGTTGTCTTTTTCATATTTAAAGGTGCACGAGAGATTTCACATATGGGTGTCCTTAAAAATTGAAGTATGATTTTTGCCCTGATGCTAAAGCTTTTATCAAATATATCCCCATTTGAAAGGAGTAAGCCTAGAAAGTTTCTTTGGTATTAAACATTGTAAATTTTTAATTTTGTGTAAGAGCAAATACGAAATTCAGCCTAGGTTTACATTGAAATACGGGCAAATCCAAATCGCCTGTTTTCTCCATCTTTTAGACATTTCTGTTGCGAAATACAGGGATTTTATTATGAGGGTCTAATCAAAAGGAAATTACTATTATGACACAATATTTTCGGTGCCCAAAATTCTTGTTGCACTTTAACATTTATGGCTGGTCAAGTTTATAAAATTGCGGCATACGCAAAGTGACTTTTGGTCTGGGTTTTATGGTTGTCCGGCGGACAACTGTAGTATCATTTTGTGCCGGCTACTCGATTGGTTGTCCGGGCGAACGACAACCGCTATTGAGCACACTGGTCCTGTGAATGTCTCTTTTTGGGGTGGCTAGGGATTAGGAGTTGTGAGAAGAACTTTTAATGCGGAGATCTTATGTTGGTATTCTCAAGCGAGTCAATTAGAGATAAACGTCCAGGGGTTAATCTCTAGTTCAATTATAATGGATTTCACACGTTTCAACAACATACCATTTCAACATGCACCATTTTACGTTACTGTTACCTCTTGGAAATTCTCCAGGAGGTACCTTATAGAAAATTTTCCAAGAACATACCAATCAAGTCATCCTCAATGGGCAGAAAACATGTTTTTACTGATCATCTCAATGGAGACAACGCATACACAAGGATGAAGATCATCACTTTTTTGTGTTTTGTCAAAAATATATATTGATTTCATGTACAAAACCTTTAAGCTCATGGTGGCCCCATTGCCGACATCCAAATGAGTTTTAATTTGGTGGAGGTTGACAGTTGCATAGTTTGTGACTAGATGCAAAAAATGAATTGACATTATTGGGCTTATTAAGAACCCGAATGCCTTTATTTTGGGGTTTCGTGGACTAACCAAAAGAAATGTTTATCTCTATACACATGATGGCATTACGATCAGGATCTGCTGACCTTGAATGACAAGTCGAAAGTCATTCTCAGATTCTTCTGAAAACGTGATATACAGAATTGCCAAAGAGTACTCAAATTTGAAAACCTCCAATCTATCTCGTCCGTCCGTGACATAAACATATTGTTGATCCTATTTTTAGTAACAAACAATGGCAACTGAGTTTCATGTGATTCTTGTAGAATTGATAATATTCTTCAATTTAAAGAGACATGAGGAGATTTCCAGAAAGAAGCGCCCCCAATTTTTTTCGAACCCGGGTTTTTTGCATATTTGGAATGCTTTCCAATGTATTAGATCACACCTGAAGTGAATAAGCCAAATACGCCGTCTTTATGAATATATGATGATTTAGTACTTTCTGTCGTGCACGACAGAAAGTCAAAGCACGGTGTTCTATGGGGACAATTACGATAGTCAGGCAAGTTCAAAACAAGGTTTGCTGTTTTCTTTTGTACTTGTTTGTCCAATAAACCTTCGGAACGTTCTCGGTAGGTGAACTACAATCGATCCAGTGCAATTTGAGAGAAATTCGTAATATAAAAAAATCTCCTCCTGTCACTTTAAAACCCTTAAATGTCATGTAAATACATGCAAGTATTTTTACAGCCTTTCTTTCTATCAAAATGTAAAAATTGTCCATCCGTGACATTGTCTCTTATGCACCTGCACCCACAGAAAGTTGAAATCTAAAGGTCCTAACTGACAAAGAAGCCATATGATTCCCATGTATCAAGATTGCATTCTAAATTTATGCACTGGTTGTAGCACATATAATTCTAAATTTTGACATCTATGCTGTAGGCTGTATAGCAAAGTAGTGTATTTGGAATGTTTAAAAATTTTGTTTCACATAGCAATATACATTTGATAATTAAATACTACATAGGAATTCAAGCGAGACATTAGAGGCCTTATTTCATCTTGGCACAATCAAGGTCTAGTAATCATCAGACGACATATTTTACACAGAATGTTTCGTTTGAACAAATATTATTAATAGCGACATAATTTTGACAACTGATTTTGATTACTTATTCCACTATCAAGTGTAAATTTTAAGAAATTTCTTTGCATGCAAACATGATTTTTCTTACAAACCTAATTTTACACATATCTCTAAGGAAATTGGGCAAAAGAGGATGCTAAAATATACAAATCATGATCTGTACTATGGCAAGATTTTTCCAGTGATTTTCATGATTATTTAACTCATGCCAAGTCCCTACTTATATCAGTTGTCAAAATTTGTCACCACTGCTTACAATTGTTCTAAAAATAAGAGACAATTTGCATGGGTTCAAACAGCTGTGTTTACAATCCAAAAAAAATTCATTCAAATGACAAAGTGCATTTTTCACAAAATGGCAACAAAACTTGTCACTATGTTTTGTGGCCAAGTGATTTGATCTATTTCATGGAATGCATAGCATACAATTTCATAATAAGATCATTACAAACTTTTATGTTGAATAATGTACAAATAATGAATGTTTTTCATTCCTAGAATGGTAAGGATATTTTCATGAGTTGAAAGACGAAATGTTCCATTCAACTCGGCTACGCCTCATTGAATGGAACATTTCTTTCAACAAATGAAAATATTCTTTCCATTGCATGAATGAAAAACATTTGTTTTATATAACATCTAAGTAGATCCTTGTCATTAAGCTCAGACTAGATTGACTAAGCTAGGTTAGGGATAGGCTAGGCTATAGCCAAGTGGCAAGACCAAGGCCTTAGCTGTAGCATGGGCTAGGCCTAAATGTTGACTTACATTTACCATCTCCTACTACTTGCCATATTCCCTGCGTTAAACTTGGTCGGAAGAAACCTCCATGGCTGGGAATTCCAAGTAGAACCTGCTGAAAACATTTACCGGCAGAACAAGCTAGTGCCCCATTGTTCCCCTCAAGCAAAGTTCCGTAATGTGCGCGTCGTCTATGTAACATGCATGTATTATGTAACTTTTGTGAAGCGCAGGGCGGCGTGCAATAGAATGACAGGTATGGAACAAAAATGCACGTCGAATGGAAAAAAGTGCATGGTATACCATTTATTGAATGACACGACCTATAATCGTCCAATCAAATTACAAGGATCTACTTAGGCGTTATATAACATCTAACACTGGTGCCCACTAGTGCACTTGATTATTAAGGTGAACTTTTCTTCAAATCAAATGACAACTTTTCAGTGAAATTTGGGCTATTCCTGATAATTCCATACACCCCTTATGGAAGGTTCAACTGGGCTTACTTCCCATATGTAGATATTGGAATTCATTTGAAATGGCTTTGGTCACTACATGATCAATGCTTGGATGTCATGTGTACTGCATAAGACAACCATGCACTGATAATGACCATTTTTAATCCGTAATGCGTGGCTACAGGGTTTCCAAATGAATTGAATACCCATATGGGAGCTATGCAGTCAATTTTGTTGTGCTTCCAGGAGGGGGGGGGGGTGAATGCATCTGGAATAGCCACAAACATGTGGTCCAACAACCGGGCAGATGCACCTAATTGTATGTACAAAATATGTTTTACTCAAAGGGCCATACCGACTGTGTGCCCAGGTGGATCAAACAAAGGAACATGTAGAACAACCACCCACCCGGGCAGTCTAGAAGCAGAAACCGACTCAAGGCAACTTTCCACCTTTTTCACATGCAAGTCACATGTACGCCAATATAATTATCTTTAAAAACAAACTTCACTTGCAAGTTAAATTAAGAATGTTTGTGTGTCTGCAAAAATTTGCAAGAAGGCACATAGGGATTACTCTGGTGTATGTCGTGGGTGTGTGTCTGTGGTCAAACTGTTAACCCTTATATATTGCATGCCTTATGGTGCCGTAAGGGCTAGATGATGTAAAAAGAAGCGGGTTGATGTTGGTGACCTTGTGTGACCTTGGCACCCATTCACAAACCGTGGCGGCAGGTAACACTAGTGGTCCAAGGAATGTGATGTATTTTTCAAATGTCCAACAGGATGCATTGGATCTAAAACCAGAAGCGCATGGGTGCACACACACACAAAAGCTCCCGAATGAGTGGTTCTGGATGTCAACAATGTTAACTGGGCCAAATGACTGAATTACAATTTAGCCACAGTACATACCACATAATGTACACAAACTTAAAATTTATCTACACACGTAAGAAGAAAATGGGTGCATACACTGCCTGTTTAAAATATATCCCGTAATTTTACGGTCTTAGATGACAATTAAAGGTCGGTGACCTGAGTGATCTTCCCGGCCCCCCACTTTACTCCAATAAAATGGAGATTTTGGTGCAGAAAAAGTTAATATTTTTCTCATTACCCCAGTTGAAAATTTTAGGCCCAAGAGAAAGTTTCCTTTTGATTTTATGAACCAAAAAACGTCTCACAAGTGTCGTATACCACTTTATTACCACACACTGTCTATGGGCAATTAGTACATATTTTTGCTTCTACTATCCACATGGCTGGGCCGATTTTTAACTAAAATTGTTTAATCAGATATTTTTGGTGATATGCTTCCATTGTGAAGGATAAATATGATAAGAAAATTTGGATCATGATCAGGTCACCCACCAACCCTTTAAGTGAAATTAAATATTTATCATTTCTTTTTGTATCTATATAGTACTGATGTGGTCATCTTAAAATCCTTTTGGTATGTTGTAGGACAAAACGACAAAGACAACAAGAGAAAATTATAGCACACTTAATAGTTACTAAGTTGTAAATTGAGGACACTATTCTCAACTGCCATGGATCTTAGTTCAGCTAAAAGATTCAAATCTTTATGACATCTATATTTTCAATCATTGAAGATGGTATTTCTCAATGCTTCTGAGTGAACAATTGAAAATGATCCATTCAATGAGGCATACAACATTCATTTACTTGCTAAAAAAATATCTGTTTTCCTTGACAGCATGGTGCACAGCGGAGATTACTCAAAAGGTGTGATGATCTCTGGTCTCGACTACATGAAGACACGAAAGGTGCGGCGTTATTTTGCAAGAGCACTGACACATTATGATTATTTCCTGTTGGCACGCTATAGTAAAGACCCTTGGTGTAATCAAAAATGTGCGACAGGAACCACAGGGTCTATAGCATGGTGGACAGACGTCAAGTGATAAACTTAAAACAAACCATAGGATCCAGATGTGGTAGTTAACACTATAGACTCTTACATATAGCCAACCTGATTAGCCAATCAAATTGGCCAAATAGGTACCCAGGGGATTAAGATAAGGTACTACTCCTTTTGTGTCACTTGAAGAAGTTCCTCGGCCTTACAACTCTGGGGATCAGCGCACTCATTATATCTTGTACCTTTCTCGAATCAGGAGCCACCTCAGAAAGCCAATACTATGATGCCATCATGACACTACAAATTGATACTGGACATTTCTCCCATCTGTCTTATCTGTCTGTCTGCAAGTCTGTTCGGTACCCCATCAGGTGAAATGTCTTTTGTCCGCATTCACAAAACAGACTTGGCCATAAGTGAATGATATTTAGTACCACCTTCATGACAAAATTGGATGCTTTGATGCCGTGGACATTTACAGGGCTAGCTTGCCCCTCACGCGGTGTGGTGGGCTTTGTTGACGGAGGAGGAGGACGTTGGTGTTCGTATACCTTATTTGGACTATTTCTGTAGAGGAATAACATATTAAAAAAAAATAAGAAAACTGATGATGCCTTGAATCTATTAAATCTTTCACTATGCAGAATGATCTTTTTTTGTGCGTGGGTATTCCAAATGGTGCTGCATGGTTTGCATATTAAACAAATGACCTATATTAATTATTAGGACAATACGGTATATACCAACTTAGAATTACTCATTAACAGAACACAAAATACTACAACTAAAAGTCACAAAGATTATACACAAAATAGTAACTTGTATTGATAAGCTTTGAACAGCTAGGGTTATAAACAGCCTATATGGATATTAGCCATGAAGTTCATAGTCTAAATATAACTGCCATAATTTAGCCACTATTTAAAGAATTCGAAAACAGTGATTTCCGGTGGCCGCTTCCATCAGTAAATGGAATGGCCTGTAAGTACGAAATTACTGTGTTTTCGTGGACAAATTGCTCTGGTACTGGATATAAGCATTACGTTGCTAGCAACAATTAATTGTACAAGGTCAAACACAGTTTTCAATTCTAGCTTTGTGTTGGTGTCCACTCAAGTGGAAAAAAACATAGCAGAAATATGTAGTTCTCTTTGGACGAAACAGAAATTAACACGGGACGTGCTTTCAATATGCGTTTTAAATTTTTGCTTTGCTTCATGCATGCTTATTTGAATTCCTGAATCAGTCCAGGGAAACTTTGTGTTTCTAGGCTCGGTTGTCTATAAGTGTTTCAATATCTTGTAAACCTGCATGAAATCAGCTCAAACAGTTTTCAATTTTTTCCCCAAAAACAAAATGCCAATGCATTTTTTTTAATGTTGCTTTTTTGAATAAAAGTTTGTCACCCACATCACATACTATCGTATTCTAACCTTTTTCGGATAAATTCGCAATTGAAAATCTATCAGGCCATCTCATGCCTATACCACGAAAACAAAATAAAGAAACTATTTTGAAGAAAACCTGGAGTTACTATTTAAAAAACTAAATTAAATACTAAATTAAAAAAAAAAAAAAAAATGGTGAAATTTTTTATTTTACGATGGCAAAATAGAAAACACGTTTAAACACATACATAAATGAATGGCGATTTGGATACGACAGTATGTGAAAAACAGATATGTTAGAAAGAGACAAAAAAATCTAAGTATAAACTCTTTAATGAATTAACATCTTCAAACATTGTGGATTTATATATATTATGAACAAAGTTTATGCAAAATTTTGCAAAAACCTCAAAAATTTGAAATATTAACAGTGATGCAGGCCGACAATTTATTATCAAATAAAAAAATTATCACATGCTGGTTATGAAAATGGTTGCAAGTGGTTTAACCTACAACAAATCATTTTTAATGTTGAAATGTTTTTCCTGAGAAGATAAAGATTTTACTGTACGATCTAAACAAACACAGAAAAACAAAAAAACACAACAGTGTTGACATTCTGGAAACAATTTGTTTTTCTTCTAAATATTTTAATATTTATATAGTGCTTTAATTTGCCTTTTAAGAGCAATAGTGTTTGGGAGGCTATCTAGGGAATATCTCAAAAAACAAATTTTTCTCATACTTTTGCTCTTAACCAAGACTATGCCTCAAAAGGTACCAATTTCACATGAAATGTCAACAAGCCAGAAATTTGCAAACCACTGAGAAATCTGTTTTTATTGAAGAATAATCCTATTTTAGTTGATGAAAAATCTATTTTTTAGTTTATGAAAAATCAATTTTTAGTTGATGCCAAATCAATTTTTTAGTTGATGAAAAATTAAAAACAATTTTTAGTTGTTTTTTGTTTGGAAATTTTACCAGTGGAATTTTACTTTAAAATTGTTACAGAGACCCTGTATACACCTCTCACCTCTCAAATTGGTCCCTGTGGCACAGTTTTAACTCAAAAAATTTAAACTTATATGATGATTAAAAAATACCTGTACATCAGGTATCCACTTTACTATTCAGTGCAAGTTCATGTTATAATAATTGAAATAATTATACTACCTATGATTCGCTAATAGATGACTGTTGGCTATGTGCCTTCCATGGGGAATGTACCCATAATCCTCTTCATCATCATTGTCTAGCCTGCTCACCCAGAAAAGTTAAAAGGGTAGATACACAATTCTGTTTTATTAAACCAAGTGTTTCTCCTTAAAGGTGCTTGTTTCCGAATTATGTGTATTGTTTTCCTACTTGAATGAGAGCCTGGCACTTGTACATACACCCATCAAGTACCTTTGGAAACAGACTTGCAGTTTTGAGGTAGGATGCAATAATGCAATGTTTCAAAGCCCTATTCACTACTCTGCTACTATTGATTATTATTATTTATTTTATTCAAATTCACTTATTAAGCGCCTATTACAAAAGGTTCAAACGCTTTACAATCTAAAATACATGTACAACGGAGAAGTAATAAAAATAAGATACCCCAAATATACAATCACCCACTCCACAGTCCACACCCATGCCACCGCACACAAACACCCCATACATACCCACCCCAACAAAGACTCATACCCACAGCACATGCTCACACACCCCCCTGCAGTAAAAGCAAACACCGAATTAATTTCATATCCATTCAAAATACAGGATAAAACAGGAAAGTTGAGGCAGTGGTGTTACTCAGGCGGGAAAAGTTACGTTTTCAGCCGCTTCCTAAACGTCATAACCGGACTTGGTTGCGATTTCTTTTTGGGAATTGAGTTCCATAACTTTGGAGCGGCAACATGAAAGGAATTGATCCCCATCAGTTACGGTAGGTCCTCGAATGGCAAGACGGGTGTGGTCATTTTGGAACGAAGACTCTTCCGGCCGGGCGAATATTTAACTAAAAATTCAGCAAGATAGGGTGGGGGCCGTCCATGTACCCTTTGTAGACATCATACGATTTTAAATTGAATTCGCTAAAATATTTTGGGAATGCAATGGATTCGAGGGCTCAATTCAGGAAAACAAAAGGGGAAAAAAAAAACATGAAGAAAGACGACAATGAAAACTACGGCCGATTCATCTGATATCAAAATCGATACCATTTTCGGAAATCGTGGGTGGGGGGGTCCAAAAGATGTCGGAACATGCACCTTTACGGATGTATTTTGCAAATTTTAGCACCTTTCATTTTGTTTATGGTTTCACAGATACAAGAATCCTAAAAAATATTTCAAAATTTCCCTAATTTGTTCTTTTATGTTCTGAGCAATACTTGTACATTTTCTCTATAAGATATTCCAGGACCCAGAATTCTCATAATAAGGTACTTATATTACCCCTACCACGCCGAGAGGCAATGAGAGCCAACGAAGAACGTGGTATCCTGTCGTAAATGCTTTTCGTTGCCTCTGGGCCGTCAACCAACTATTTTTTGTCGCGCAAATGACCCGCATTGCGCCTCATTGCATCTGGGCCGTCTTCCGGAAATGACGCGATGTTTCTCGTTGCACCTGTCCGTCTTCCGAAACTGAACGCGATGTTTTTCGTTGCATCGGGCCGTCTTCCGTGAAAATGACGCTCTGTTTTTCGTTGCATCTTTTTGCTTCTGGGCCGTTATTGATTTGGAAATGATGCGGCGGCTTTTCACTTCATTTCGGACGGCTTGTGCCCAGAAAGCGCAATGCTTTTCATCAGGCGGGTGACACTGTGAAAATGCCCATAGACAATTTCGATTTCGATGGTGATCGCGCCACCATTTTCGATAAGCTATGTTGTTAATTTGCATAAACGTATTTCATGACGAAAACCGGAGCATGACGTATCAAATCGCGTCCCACGAACGATTATGATGTAGCGTAATAGCGCCACTCCCGACTGGGGGCGAACTATAAGCTACAAATTTCATGTTTTTTTTTTTTTTTTTTTTTTTTTTTTTTTTTTTTTTTTAATTCTTTATTTATTTCTTTACCCTGTTTTTATGCAATTCGCACTCTTTGTTTCTCGTTGCATCTGGGACGTCTTTCCGGTACCTGGCGGTCGATGTTTTTTTCGTTGCATCTGGCCCGTCTTTCCGGGAAAATGAACGCGATGTTTTTCGTTGCATTTGGGCCGTCTTCCGGGAAAATAGACTCAATGTTTTCTTGGCATCTGGCCGGTTATGACTTTACGCTACTTATTCCTTTGCCGGGAAACGGCCCGATATTCAATGAAACGCAAACTTTGCCTCTCATTGGATCTGGGCCGTTAAAATAAAAATAGATGGCCTTTCGTTGCATTTGGGCCGTCGCCCGGCAAAACGACCCGGTTTGGGTTAACGGGTGAATGTTTAAATTGCGATTAAGCATTTTGTCATTAGCAAATTGGGTCCCATATTGTACTCAACGGCAAGCTAGAAATGCTAAGTTTATGTCCATCCATGATGAATAGTGCCACCTCACGAAATTAATCTAACTTGACTTCCTGAACCAATAAACAACTAATGGATGAGCGAGACACGTACTTTCCCCGGCCTATTTCATATTGGCAGGCCGTTTCCAGCAGCATTGAATTATTATGGGAGATCTCCGATATTAATTATTCTATTACAAATTTCCTTTGTTTGCGACACGTAGACATTTTCGAACTTAGCCAATTAAAAGTATAGTTTACTAGTTTACTAGCCAGTTACCAATGCAACCGTGTAAAAATCTCAAAATTAAAAAAAAAAAATGTGCTAATATTTCTTTAACGGAAACCTGTGCTTTATTCTGTGAAGAGTTTCCAAATTCATAAGTGTGTCAGAAAAAAGTGTGTCAGATGGATCAGGTTACAGAAACTCCCCCTGCTGCATGTCACTTGAGATAGATATAAAAACACTTTTTTGATTGGTTACTCTATCTCTTGTGACCTCTAATGAGCTAATCAGACAGACTGTATCATAGATGGTAGCAGGGGTAGCACTAGGACCCCAAATCTCTGAAACTTGGGGGTCCAATAAGGGATCCACTGACTATTTACAACATAAAAAGTTAAATTTCAGGGGTCCAAGATGTTAAAATTGGTGGTCCAGGAACACAAAACACAGGTTAGAGCTACCTCTGGGTGGTAGTTCTCAGGGGTTAAGGTAAGCTGACAGAAAAGGCTACTGATCCCCCTCCCCCAACAAAACACCCTGACTAACAAAACACACTGATTCTACAGATCTTTATTTTAAATGTCTGCCAGAGACACAAGGAGATTTTTGAATGATTTTGGCTTAAAGGGCATTTCGTGATCCACAGCCTCGTCCCCTGACTTACCTAAAAAAAAGTTGAGATTTTCATATCATCTGAACCATTAACATTAGTAATCCATGTGTGCCAAATCTTACGTGCAAAATCGGTCGTGTCTGTAAGAAATTCGCAAATTTGTATTTTATGTCCGTAAACGGACAGAAATTATAGCACAGTGGCCTATGGGACTGTGGGAAACGAGCATTTGCTCATAACACAAAACCGCAAAGTCGGGATCAGCTAAAAAGTTGTGAATGAGCTTTCTCAAGGATATCTAGTGAACAATGAATAAAAACAGAATGTGCTGGAATCACGAAATGCACCTTTAATTTGTGGGAATATCACAGAGCCATACTTATATATATTAAAGCCACAAAGGTCACTGACAGGGTGGGTGCCATTGGAATCGACTCCAGCATGTGATTTCTTACCTTAACACCACGATCCCCAGGCTACTGACTATAAAATCACTTTGGCATGATTTTATTATAAATCATTCTGTTTACCCACAAGGATGCTGATTTGAGCTTAATCATTTCAGGTGAGGGCTAATGTATTTAAATGCTTATAACGATGCAAAAATATCATTTTTTTTTTAATTTTTGAGGGTACACTATTTTCCAAATGTGTCAGTGTCTTTTTAAATGTCTGCCAATTATTTAAATATCTGCCAATCACCCACACATACCTCCCTTTCCTAACCCCATCTCCACTTGAGTTCCGATGGCTGTTCACACCACTCCTTCCCAATCCTCCTCCTCCTCCTCTTCTATCTGCACTTAAACTTCTTGTTCGGCTCCTTCGCCAGCAGCAGACTCTACCCTGTGCAACCCACCTGACCCATGACCCTGTCTCTGTCTATCTTGTATATGTAAGCTGTTTAGCTTTTTGTCAAGGTCTGTTGTAGAGTTGGATTGTCTGATGTTTCCTGGCGATCTCCTTGGTGGTGGTAACGTTTGCTTTTTTTTACTGCCCGGTAGTGGGGGTTTATACTATTCAAGATAATTAAAGAATTTGGAGTAAGTAACGTGTGAAATCTAGCTTTTAAAAGTTACAAAATCTATTTCCTAGCTTGGCCAGGAATCAAATCCAGAGCCTCCCAGAGGAGGCTCTGGATTTGTGATCTTATAAAGGAGCGATCTTATAGTTTGTACTGGAGGGGCTATCATCCATCTTGTACTAGAACGGTAATCTTACTGCCTTGTACTATAGAGAGCAATCTTACTATCTGAGATATTGAGGCTTGATGGCATTGGAGCATAAAATTAAGAAATAAAGGGTGATGCAGTATCATTTATGGGCAAATAATGTGTCCGAGGTTGGAAAAACTAAATAATGGGCGAGGCGCAGCCGAGTCAATTATTTTAAAGTTTTTCCGGCCGAGGATACATTATGAGCCCATAGGTGATACTGCAAGCCCTTTATTTCTATTCTTTCACCTAAAACAGCATGATTTAATAAGAAAATGCATTCACTACCCATTATTGCAGAATAATGGACAGTAAACTGACCAATCAGAAAGCTGCATTTTCAATAATGGGCAGTAGAGGTAATAGAATGTTAATTAACATACCACAACTGTTTGAATGTCTCATTTATTATGACAAAACCAGAATAAAACAAAAAATATTAATGGCAACACACTTTTGACAACTAATTTTGAATATTTGTACCACTGACTTCATCCTGTATAAATTTTATGAAATTTAATTCCAGGCACATCTTATTTTTCTTTAAAATCTAGTTTAACACATCTTTCTATGGAGAATGGGCATTATAGAGGGCGCTATAACATACAAATCATGAACTTTGTAGGCTTATATGGCAAGATTCCCACAATGGATTTTTCTGATTTTTGCAGAGGTAATAGCTTTTGCATATCCCTACTTATATCAGTAGTCAAAATTTGTCGACAAACAAACAACTTGCTTTAAAATCGCTCTGAATAAAAGAGACAATTTGCATGGGGTCAAATAGCTGTGATACAAACCCATGGTTCATATTCCCTTAAAGGTCCATGGCCCGATCGCTAATAGCCTCGTCCCCAGGGATCCCAGATTTTACCGGAAGTGGTCAGAATTTTGGTATCAGAAGAAAGCTACTATTTTTCTCATTTACCCTGTGAAATCTTAGAGCTAACGGATGTTTGGTTTGGATGTTATGAGCGAAAATATTCTCCATTTTGGTCGACCAATATTAATTTTACACAGTACTCTATGGGGATTGCAAAATCACGTCCACGTTTTTAGCTCTCACATCAAAACGGGTTGAAATATCGGCGCGAAACTTTACAGATGGGTTTTTGGGGTGAAGGCCATTCTATCTAGATAAAAGACTAATAGACTTAAATCGGGCCATCCCCCTTTAACTGTTTCTCTCACTTCTCTAGAGACAAGCATGAGTTATATTGAAAGGGATAAAGGGGGAGATGAGGTTATTGATCGGGCCATCCACCTTTAAGATGGAGCAAACCAAACTGATCCAGATCAAGAATTCCTCCAAGTCTCTTACCTTTGTTCTCACGTTTAGTTTCTCTTTGTCTGCTGATTTAGCCTTTGGTTTATTGGTAATTCTGCTATTTTGTTCTTTACACCATGGGATGTGCCTTTCTGCAGCACCTTCACTGAAATTTCTACTGCAGTGAGGGCATTGCACATAATCTGAAAAAGAAACCACAAATATATTAACCCCTGAGCAATACGTAACTTTCATTCAGGCCCATAACCAGGATTTTTTTAAGGGGGGGGGGGTGACTTTTCCCCAAATTCGCCCCCTGGGTGAAATTGGCAAAAGTGGACTTTTTTTAACCATTTTTGGGGCAAAAAGCGCAAAAAATCCTAATTTTTTGCTCCCTCCGCTCACAAAATCTTATTTGTTGGCAATTTTTAGCCCTTTTTTTGGGTTTTTAGGGGCTTTTTTAAAAATTTAGGTGGCATTCCCCCCACCCCTGGTTACGGGCCTGCTTTCATACGGTGGTCCAGTGGATGAGCAACATTTTTTCTTGCCCCACATTCCAAAGGTCTTAGGTTCAGTCCACTGCAGCCAACGTGTTTTGCCCTTGATTAAGCGCCTTTACCTAATTACTCCCTCTCCACCCAGTTGTATAATGGGTACCAGCATTATTCACTGCTGGGAAGTAAACAGACTAACAGACTCGCTGTGTGTGAGGAGTGGCGAACCCCCCACAGCCAAAAATAATACGGAGGAGGTCCTGGCCCAAACGCTAGGAAAGAGAGATGGGCATCCGCGCACGAGCTTGGCTCGACACAATTGACGACGACGACTCATACGGCCTTCTGATGGGATAATTAACATAATATTCATTTCAATAGTGAAATGGCAGGTTTCCAAATTTTACGCTGGGGCTGGGGGAAGTTTACTCACTTTTTTTACAGATAGGGATGTGCACCCTGATTTTCAACTTGGGAGCTTGGTAACTGATGTATCTCTCAACGGAACTGAAATTTCAGAATTTGCATGGAATTGGACTAATTTGGCTAAATTAGCTTGTAGGCAAAAGTTCTTCCAAAAGGGATCCTTAAGAAATACAAGCTTCAACTGAGACCCCGCAGAACGGATGTAAGAGGCACAAAATGGGGTCTTTATGGGCAGCACAATACCCTACTTATGGGCTGCACTACCCCATAATACTTTTTAACAAAATAGCATAAAACCCTAATTTTGATTTCACTCCATTTGCAAAATCAATTTTTTGGCCATGTTGACCCGCTTTTAGGACTTTTTGGAATGGGGGGCATCCATCCCCTTGCCCCACTGATTATGGACCTGTTGTTCATTGGCCCAAAAAAAACAAAAATCAGGTAAGTTCCTTGTGACCAATTCAGCAGGTGGTATTCATGGGTCAAAAGTTGCATTAGTCTTAAAGATCCATGGCGAGTTAGCGATTGTAAAAGAAAATTGTTTGCTCTAATACAACATTCAGGAGAACCAGAATGCAATATTAGGATAAAACAATCAATTCCTTCCCCTACCTACACAACTTAAAAATAGGGCACTCTACACAAGAGCTACACATGCACACCACCTGATCTGATGTGCAAATGCCAAGGTGAGGTATAGTGTTCTTCCCACAATACATTTCTTCAAAAACATTTTTTGCACCAGTTGTCACGTGAGTTTACAGTGACAAAATGTACCTAAATGAACAGAAATCATCCCAATCTTGCAATTTCAGTACTTTTTGTCATGTGACTGTAAAGTCATGTGACTATCAGTGCAAAAATTGCATTGGAAGAAATGCATTATGGGAAGAACACTATACCTCCTCTTGCTTTGAATTCAACTTTCGGCAGCAAGTCATCCCGCCATATTTGGGCATAATTTTGCCATATTTGGTCTGATTGGATTCGCCTGCTTTATTCGTTGTTTAAACAACACAAGGATCTAAAAACTTCGCACACCAACAAGATGACTTGCTGCCGAAATCAAGATTCCTTGCTTGTGCCTGTCTACACCAGACTTAAAGGTGCAACGAGAGATTTCAAGTCATCTATATTTTCTGCGATATGTAGGGATTTCATATAGATTAAACACTCAATAGATTCCCTACCTTTTATTTGGCTGCAGAAATAACTTAAAATGAAAACAAGAGGTGATTTGTATATGCTTATATTTCAATATAAAACAAAGGCTGAATTTTGTATTTGCTCCTATAGGAAATTAGAAATTTCACAATTTTTGTACCAAAGAAACAGTTCTCAGCTTAATCCTTCAGTTGGGGATACTTTTGATAGAAAGCCTTAGAGCAGTGTAAAAATCAGAATGTTCACATTTTTTTAGGGACACATGTTATTTGAAATCTTTCTTTGCACCTTTAATCCAGACCTGCAAACCGTAGCTTAATCATAAACTAGTGGTTAGTCTTGCATTGCTTTACAATTCTATTAAAATGTTGTAACATTTTCATAACAAAGTTACATTGATTGGAATTTTGGAGATGCGCATTGATGCAGATCTCATCTCCCATGTAGAGCGCCACCAATATTCCTACCTGGGTTAACAGTTCTTTTCTGAGCTGGCGGAGGTGGCAGTGGTGCCCCTGTCTTGATTGCCACTGTCACAGCTCTTGCATTTTTTATATTGGATATGAATTCTTCATGCTTAGCACGCCAGTTGTTTTTCTTGTTTTTCTAAAAATATAAAAGAAATGCAAGATATACATGTAAAACACATCTGCATGATAGTGAATGATAATACAGGGT
>JAMKCH010026210.1:0-19514 GCA_023653785.1 Ophioderma brevispina
ATACCCGCCTGACTGAGCTAATCAAAGGATTGCTTTCAAACAGGATGTTCTTTGTTCAGCTAGGAGCGAAGAAGAGTCGATGGGGTAAGCTCGGGTCTACCACAAGGGAGCGTGCTTGCATCTCTCCTGTTTAACATCTATACCAACGACCAATCTAGGAGTGCAGGAACCTGTCGTTTTATCTATGATGACGACCTTGGAATTAGTGCACAAGATGCAGACTTCACAGTTGTTGAAGAGAGACTCTCCAAAGCTTTGGATGAACTCACTCCTTACTACGAGGAAAACCACCTACGTGCAAATCCATCCAAGACAAAGGTGTGTGGTTTCCATCTACGCAACCGTGAAGCCAAACGTCAGCTTAATGTAACCTGATCTGGTACACCCCTGGAGCATTGTGATAACCCTGTCTACCTAGGAGTTACCTTGGACCGAGAAGAAGAGTAAAGTATGTTCACGCAATAATATCTTGAACAAACTCACTGGCACAAGATGGGGCATGGGGTGCTCGCCCACATACCCTAAGATCGACGGCACTTGCCCTGTGCTACTCATGTGCAGAGTATGCTTGCCCTGTATGGGAAAGATCATCCCATGCCAAGAAGCTTGATTCAGCATTAAATGCCTCCTGCCGGCTTATCACAGGATGTCTTCGTCCAACACCAACGGAGAACACATCCTAGCAGGAATTGCTCCACCAGACATCCATCGTAGTGTAGCGAGCATGCAAGAGCGTAGCTGCCAAGTATCTAATGTGAAGCACCCTATGTCTGGACAGAGACCTGCTGCCAACCACCTTAAATCCAGAGAGAGTTTCTTAAACAAAGTCCAACCTCTTGAATCAGTCTCTAAGGAGTATAAGAGAGTCGCATTGTGGAAATATATACTTGCTGTCAACCAACTAACATCTATTGGTATTGAACCTGGTGAGCATATTCCACATGGAGTTGACTCCTCATGGGCTGAATGACGATGCCTCAACAGATTGAGAACCAGAACTGGCCGATCTAAAGTTTCCTTGCAGAAGTGGGGCTACCTGGAAGCAGATCAAGACACTAGCTGTGGTTGTGGAACAGCACCACAGACTATGGAACATCTCTTGGTCTGCCCACTGTTGGAGCAACAATGCACAAATAAGGACCTTGCGGAATTCAGTGAAGCAGCCAGACGTTGTACCCATCTCTGGCTGGATCATATTTGAGAATCACTGTGTTTGGACACGATAAGAAGAAGAACGTGTAATTATGTTACAAAATAGACCAATTTAAACTGATATGTTTTGTCAAGAAGAAATCGATACCAACTGAATTTGCATGTGTGAATTGTCTTTGCTATAATGAGTTATGGTATACGGCTATGGAAGCACACGTGTGTCATTTTCGCCTTATCCTTAGATAACGAGCATGAACCTAGGATAAGGCAGCCTTATCTGGGGTTTACGATTCCTTACCCGGGGTTTAGGTTCCTTAAAAGGCTCCTTATCTAGAGTTTACGGCCTTATCTGGCATGTCTGGAGTTACGTGGCCTTATCTGGGGTTTAGGTTCCTAAACCCTAGATAAGGCGCCTTATCCCCAGTTAACGATCTTTATCTTAGAATAACGATTGTTAACTAGGGATAAGGCCGCCTTATCCTAGGTTTACGTCCTTATCTGGGGTTAAGGCGCCTTATCCCCAGTTAACGATCCTTATCCCCATACAGTTAACGATCCTTATCTTAGAATATGGGTTGTTATACTAGGGATAAGGCTGCCTTATCCTATATAGGTACTCAATGGATTCCCTAACTGTTATTTGGCTGCACAAATAACTTAAAATGAAAGCAAAAGGTGATCTGTATATGCTTATATTTCAATAGAAAACATAGGCTGAATTTCGTATTTGCTCCTATAGGAAATTATAAATTTCACAATTTTTGTACCAAAGAAACAGTTCTCAGCTTAATCCTTTCAGATGGGGATATTTTTGATAGAGAGCTTTACAACAGTGCCAAAATCAAATTTTCACATTTTAGAGGCACCTGTTATTTGAAATCTCTCGTTGCGCCTTTAAAATTTGTAATCGGATGTTTTGGAAAGTGTCGATTCCATGTGAGGGAGAAATCCGATCGGGTCACCCGGTACCCACCTTTAAAACAGCTTTAAAAAATGTGTATGAGATTATTTCACACAGGAGACAAACGTGGCGTGGCATGTGGTCCTTAATTCTGTGAATGGTAATCTCGTTAAAAGCTATTCCTGGTACAATTGAAGCATGGACCACGTCAAGTTCAAGTATCCCTTGCGATACAGAAATTAATTACGCGTCACGACCAAAGTCTACACATCGCAATTTACCTCAAAATCACTAGGGCAACCACCACTGGACCCAAACAAATGTTAGCATTTGCTGTTGTTTTAAATACTACAGCAACTGTTTTAACATGTTTAAAAGCTATGATCAGACAGGTCAAAGAAATTTGCAACCGAATTAGATTTCTAGGCCAACAAGGAACCCAATGCACGCCGGTGTATTCATATTTTAAAACTGCGAACCGAGGGGTACAAACGTGACTGAGTAATTTCATTCGATCTAAACAGACAGAAGTTAATGTTACATACTGCAAATCTAACATAGAATAACAGCTATCCTCCAGTTTGGTAAGTGCCATTTTCACATGTCAAATGAGACTCCAAACACCATTCTAATGGCTGAGAGTTGGTGATCTATATTTTTCTTCTTTCCGTATTTTTTTTGATCAGTTTTCCTACAAGATTCATATTTTAACAAGACGACAAGTCAACAAACATATCTTGAAAAGTAATCTCTATCAGTGCGGCGCCAGACCTCTTTTCTGGGGGGGGGCAACGGGGGCAAAGTGAAATCTTGGGGGGGGGCAAAAAGTGAAATCTGGGGGGGGCAAAATATGAATATTTGGAAATTTTTCACCATTTTGGCCCAAATCGCTGATTTTTGGCCCAAAAATCACTGAATTTTGCCCAAAATCCTTATTTTTCTTTCGACCCATGGGGCAAACTGGGGGGCAAGAAAAAAATTGGTTGGAAGCAAAGCCCCCCATGCCCCCCCCCCCGGCGCCTCCACTGATCTCTATGGCCTAAAGCCGCTTAAAGGGACCGGATTTTTGTGGATTTCTTACGTTTTGTACTGAATAGGTGTAGAACACCTACCGAAATTTAACCCATCAGAGGTTTACTTGGACAATAAGTAGAAAGCAAATAAAACACGCCGGCGTGTTTTGAGGGGAGACCCCGGGGGAATATCTATCACAGCCGAAAATGCTGATTTTGCATGGTTTAGGTCATGAACGCCCTGGGGCGCGCGCCCCAAAAGCACCCTCCGCCACTGCTACTGTTCAATAGTCCCTAGAAGCCTCGTAAAAAGAGTGCTTGAATTTTCTGCGTCATGCACGGCAAAAGATACTCAATCTAATTTATTAGATAAAAAAATACGTTTTCAGAACACTTACTCATTATTGTGATGTAAAATGTTCAAATAACAGCCCCACACCATATATACTGATCAAATTGTGTGAAGAACATCTTTACCAACCTAATGCCAATCGAGAATATCACACAAGCCAATCTAGAAATCACACCTCCTACTTGGCTGAGAATTGGACGTTACTTATTTATCAGGCCCAGTGTCAAATCAATATATAGACAATGGTTTTAGATGCAATATACGCAATCGTGAAACTTTTTGTTTGATCGTCCATTATAATATTCAGACATTCCAAGTACAAAATCACACGCCTCGCACTTGACAGATTAAACCTGCTAGTGAATGCACGCCAGGTGCCAAAGCTTGGGCCAAAACTATCAAGCTAAATAATTGTCCCTTTTAAGTTGTGGGCACCTTTAGCATAAAAGATCTTACAATTTGACCTCATTTCTGGTTCCGAGGTTGGTTAGTATGAAACTCCATTTTCTTCATTTTTCTCACAATCATCCAGCTCGACTTTAAATGTTCAAGGGTCGCAGTCGCGTAAAATATCGGTAATGCCTCTTAGTCCTTATCGGTTTGGATATATGATGCAGTTAGTTATAATGAAGCCAGTACCTGAAGATTGGCATCATAGTTAATTTTGATCATTGCGTATACATTTATGTGGAAAACTCGCGATAGTGGAACGAATTTTACATTACTGCAAATGTTATCCGGTATCCAAGCTGATTTTCAAAATATAATAGTCATAGAGGCATACATTTCGATAAATTAAATATAACAGAAATTTCCTTGCCTAACATAATAAGTTTGGACCCAATTCACATAGCAGGAACATGTTATAAACTGGTAGATGCATTCGCAGTCCCTGTTGTAACTGACTCAATGTATACACTGCCATACCGTGCTAACACAGGTACCAGTGGAACTGGTTACGTTCGTAACGTTTGTACATTCTTATTTCCAACCCTGACTAGTTAATGTTTCTCCGGCTCCGTACTCTAATTAATATTGAAATACATTGATTTTAAAAAGGCCATAGTTGTATTCGACCTGTGAATCCTGCATTATAAATCGTGCTCTTATCCACTACACTAGCGAGGGAGGATGGATGTGATTGATTTTAATCCTACATAAGCATTACGGAATAAACGATAAATATTGTGATAATGATAGCGCCTGTATGTAGTGTAACATTGAGTCATTATAAACAGGTACCTGCGGAAATAGCAATAGCTTTCAGTTTCCTGCGATGTGAATTGGGGTGTTTATTTTGACAAAAAGAAAGAGTAAACTACTGATGGCGGGAGTTTGCGCTGGACCGGGAAATTTGCCTCTGCATTTTCAGCAATAAGGCTAAAATATGTCGTCATTTTAGTGCAACAAAGGTCGTAAGTACAATAGCTGCCATGGGATAGATTTGTGTGCTGCCATGTATTAGAGAAACGCATTTATCTTTCCTTGAGTCATGATCTGTAAATGTTTCTTTCGACGACTGTTCCCGCAACCATTCAATCAGCCCTGACCAAAGACTTTGCATACTGATATGTTTTGAGAAATTTCTGACATGATCTATTGCGCTTACGACCTATTGCACTCAAATGACGATGTGAGCTTGAAATTGGTGAAAGGGTGAATATCCCCGAAAATAATGCCACCCCACGAAAATGACCTCTAACTGACCTTGACCATGAACCGCATGACCATCACCACTCAAAATATTGGATGCCCCATCCATTATGGCACCATCTCAGATGGCCACACCTAAAAAAAAAATCATCTGTTAATTATCTATTATTTAATATAATTGTAGGTTTGATGATGCATTTGCTTTCTTCCTTCTTTTTCTATTCTCCTTTCCCATTTCACCTCTTCGTCTTTTTTCATTCTTTTCTCCCTTCTTTGCGTTCTTTCCCCTTTCTCTTCTGCCCTCCTTTCTTTTTCTCTTTCCCACCCGTTTCCCTTCCCATCCTTTTTTTGCTCTCCTTCCCCCGATTTAAGGTGTGGGGGCAGCTTTCCCCTCCCCTTTTTTGGCCTAATGCACTGTCCTTCATCTAACCTTATAATACGATTACTATCTCAAAGCACCATTTTTAATTGGTTTCCAATCAAGATGTCACATTTTACAACACAAGGATTTCCTAGTCATGAAATATTTGAACCTAAAAATGTACTCTTTTTTGGTCACGGGTAATTTTAAATCACTAAAAAGGATCTTTGAGAATACGTGGATTTCAGAAGCTTCCTCTCCATTTTCACTTATTATTTTTTCACAGGGACGTGAATAAGCTGGCGTTTGGCATGTCGGAGCATCACATCTGAGGGCTTCCGGCGGAGGGCCGCACCCGCAAGTTAATCCGTACCGGAAAGACGCACACGGAAGTCCTCAGTCCTTCATATCCACCTGATACAAAGTCTTACCTATTCCGAATGGTCCACTAATTGTCTGTGAACTCCAACAACAAAGGCGACGAGGCTACTCTGATGGTAGAAACGCGGACACGAAGTCCTCTTTCACAGGAGCACGCGGCAACGTGGGCATTCAGTGTCGAGCACGCAAGTATTGAATATTGGTAGTACGAGCGATCCCACGAAATACGTCAGTTTCCAGCATGATGAGTACCCCGGCGTCGTGGAGGCAGGGCAACCCCGGAGTATGGCGATAGTTAACGTGGGAGTATGGCCTACGGGACTTTGTTTCCGGGAATTAGAAAACGGCGCGTTTCGCTCACACGTACAAGATGACAGCGGATAGACCTTTCAATGGTGCCGTAATTAAAAGAACAATATACAAACGGAGTTGGAACAATTCTCTCCGACTGACTTACCGAGCCTTCCCAGATGGGAGCAAAAGCCAGATTATTATGATGATGTCAACAGATGGATAAAGCTCCATGGATTCGGGAGGTACAAGATCATCTGCACAACACGATAGGACAATCGCAAAGGACAAGGAGTCAGAGAGAAGTATCGTGTCTTTGGGGACACTGTAAAGAATTGGTTTTTGTGACCGTTTCTCATGACAAGGCAGTTTAATTGTAGTCGTCACCGTGTTTGCCGTATTTTCATGAATAAGAGTCGGAGCAATCTCGAGGCAAGGGATATCTGCGGCCCGCCAATCGTTCTCATGCGGATCCGACAGCGAGCTCTAGAAAAAGAACTTGATGTAAATGAGAAAAAAAATAGAATATGAATTGGGGATTTTCATATGCCCAGAATAATAATTGAAACTTTTGTGCCCTTTCGTTCCTCTTTGTCATAGGTCTTCAGATTCAATAGCAACTGATGGGTTGTCAAAGAATGTCTATTCCGGTGTGGCAGGAGATATAGTCCTGCGGGCTCACAGTCCGGGAACAATGGTGAACAATAGGGCAATCGATTCAGTTGACTCTTCACGCAACATTAGTTTCACGCTTTATTCCGTTGTCCTCTATGCAGCCCGGACTATGATATCTGCCGGACAATGATTACTTTCACACCGGCCTTTTCAAATTCTGCTTAGTTTTAAAAAGATGCTCACCAGGGATGCCAGTGGCATATTGCATGTGGGAAGGGAAAACACGCGAATTAAGCTAAAATGATCCAAAAACGGGCTGAAAATAGATAAAACTGCGGACGTTTGGACTAACAAAGGGAAGTAATTCCTTCCATTTCAGGAAAACTGGCATCCCTGATGCTCACCCCTCTGCTGCGCATCGCTTCGTTGACATTACTCAATTGATAGCAGAAACTACCCGGTGCTGACCGGGGTGCTGGCCACACCAGGCATGCACCCTAAGTACTGAGTTTAGTGCACTTCCAAAGATAACCGCACTTGGGCTTTCGACCAGAGGATATATTGAACCAATCCCATAATCATTTGGATTACTTTTCAGCGTTTTGGACCCTTTTGGTGCCAACATTTCTATTTTTTTCAACAATTTACATCTGTATTAATTTTCAGTGATTTTGCAGTATAAAAAAAAGGCGAATTTTAAAATATTTTACATGCATAAACGCGATCCACAGGGACTGAATTAAAGACATTTTTAATGTTTAATAGAAAGAGCACATCTTGAAATACCTTTCTGTAAGGGATCTAATTTGTCCGAAAGATATTTAACTTTTATGATAGTTTTTATGCAAAAAAATGCTATTTTTCAATAGAAAA
Organism: Ophioderma brevispina; assembly: GCA_023653785.1. Lineage (NCBI taxonomy): Eukaryota > Metazoa > Echinodermata > Ophiuroidea > Amphilepidida > Ophiodermatidae > Ophioderma > Ophioderma brevispina. The sequence continues at coordinate 7,593 of JAMKCH010026210.1, forward strand.
GCAATGCATCCAACGCATTATAACAGGTTTTATAATGTAGAAATGCGAATAGGTACTGAACTTGCAAGATTAGAAACGTTTAATAGAAAGAGCATACTTTGAAATACTTTTCTCTAGGGGATCTAAGTTGTCGGTAAGATATTTAATTTTTAAGACAGATTTTATGCAAAAATCGGCCATTTTTCAATGGGAGAGATCGCCGGAAAATCGGTCTCTAGCGTTAGTACCCCAAAGGAATCATCATGGATATTCAAGGGAAATAGTTCATTGGTAGAACACCGGCGCTGTCAGCTGCTGTCACTGTCGGAGCCTACTTTTATCCGTTTTAAGATAAGCACTCCTGATATACCTCCCACTGTGAAGGTGATTTAGTAGGGAAAATTCACCTTATGCAGAATCTCTTTGTCTAGGTAGTTGTGTTCTGAGGTCTCTCGGTTTGGACCAGACTTTGGCGGGTTAAACCTGGTTTTGTGAGCGCTCAACCATTCCACATCCCTCAGAGCATATTGCTGGAGTTGCTTGTAGCTCCATCTGTCTGAATGCCTTTGAGCATCTGCTGAATTTTGGCTGCTGTATCGGTTATAGCCTTTCTCTTTCCTTTAGGAATGCCCACGGATGCCAGGCATTTGTTGACTGATGTATTGCAGAAACCTCTAGCTCTGCTTCCTACTTCTATTAGAAAGTAGTATGTAGACCATCCTCTGCTTTCACAGTCAGCCACTAAATCTTGGTATTTGCACTTCTTTCTTGCATATAGGCATTAGATAGGTTCTCCTCCATAGGGACCGTAAGCTCTTTGATGATCATTCCGTCTTTGTTTTGGTAGAAAAGATGGTGATTAGTTGACATGTCTTCAATAATAGTGTCTTAGCTAGCTGACATGTCTTGCATTTAGACATGTCTTCAATAACAGTTTTAGCTGACGTGTCTTGCATTTAGACATGTCTTTAATGATAGTGTCATATAGTTGACATGTCTTGCATTTACACGTCTTTAATGATAGTGTCTTAGTTGACATGTCTTGCATTTACACATGTCTTTAATGATAGTGTCTTAGTTGACATGTCTTGCATTTAGACATCTTCAATAAGTCTTAGCTGACATAATATATGACCCTAAGTGACCCCTGAATGACCTTTGACCTCCTCATCGGGATCTGTTTACCAGCACCAGACCCCCTTATCTCAATGTATACCAAGTATGAACTTGATCCATCACTGCACTAAAAGTGTCAATCACAAGGTGTACACTAAAGGAATGACCCTAAGTGACCCCTGAATGACCTTTGACCCCATCTGTTCCCCACATAAGACCTCTTGGCTCTGGCTCAATGTATAAGCATACCAAGTATGAACTTTATCCATCATTGCACTAAAATGTAACAGTAAGTTGAAATGTCAACCAAAAGGTGTACATACTAAATGTTTGACACACACACAGATGGACACACGAATCATATGCTGACATAAGGTCTTTCCGATTGAATCAAACGACCTAAAATAATTACAAAAACGAGAGTTTCAAGTTCTGCTTGCCACGCATTAGTGACATCGGCATCAGCAAGAAAGAACCAATTTCAAGTAAGGTCTATTTCGAAAGTTTTAAAGTCACTTCGAGAGCATGTTTTTTCAACAATTACCCATTGTCTAAACAATTTTACTGACCAGTCACAAGACATTTTCCGAGGCTTCCAAAAGATTAGGTCCTTTTGGAAGCCTTCTCAAAAAGATTTTTTTTCATTTTAAGAGGGGGTGATAGAGTTACGGCCAACCCGTGTTCGGTGTATCCTAGGCCTATCGGTTGTGACGAGCAGGCTAAAAACCAGCCCTTCTTGTCTTCATGGAACATAATGTCCATTGGGTTTTCGACAAGCATTAGTTCCCTCTTTGAGGCTTGTAAGTTTTTGTAAAGTTTAAACCAAATTCCATGGACAATCAATTTGAAATAGAATGTGGGAAAAACAACAGGTGCAGGAGTTTCTCTAGTTTTGAGAAACTCAGAGATAGCTATTTAGGACGCGTCTTCGATTAACTATATGATCAAAATTACTTTGATCTTTTTGGTTAATCTAATCACTACTTTGGCTATGCTTAATTTTGGGTCTACCTGGTGTTTTGTTAATATTTTTTGATGAAAAGAGCATTAATTACTATCATTTAGGCACTCATGAATTAGGCATAATGTCATTTAGTGTGTAAGTAGACCGTAAAAATAACACAAGATGCAAGGCAGTATTGGTTTAATACATAGTGTTATTTAGTGTCCCTTTTTGTGACAAAAATCTAAACATTATTTTGCTTTATGCGTGCGAATTAGAAAGAATGGGATATTTTATCTTGCTGTTATCATAATTTATGATAGCAGATAGAGCTTTCATTCAGTAGTAAGCATGTTTTGTGAACTCATTAAAGCAAAGCCTACTTGACTTTTAGTACAAATAAGGGGTGCCGGAGATGAAACCCTGAAGACCAGATTATGAGATCGGATGAGAGTACAATAGGATTCTCATTTTTATGGTTGTGACTAAGAGTCAAGGCTTAGAGGGTTTGGTTTTTCTATGATTTCAGGTTGTAGGACTTCTGTATTTTGTTAAACATGTTTATGCCTAGACTCTATCATTGTAGGCCTACTGAAATGTTTGTAGGCATAAACCAAAATAATCTTCGGCAGCAAGATTTGTGAAGTCCTAGATTTATGAAGATCATAAAGTATAAAGTGTAGGCCCTGTTTTAGGCTTGGTTTTAGTATGATTTTAGGGTAGAGAGACCTTGTAATTTAATTGGAGCCTACGATGTGAAATGATAGGCCTACTGAGGTTTTGTAGGTCTATCGGTTTACATCATGGCATTATGATATTTTTATAAGGTTCAAATATTCCCGTGATCATGAGGTAAAGTCAAAACTAATATTCCGCAATGTCTTTTGAATGTCATAAAAGTGCATATTCATGAGATGACGTCATTTTCGTTGAGAAGATCTAGCAAATCCTTCAGAGTTTGGGACATTTGGTGACTTTCAGTTTGCAGACTAGCTTCCTCCCGAATATGCTCATTAGAGTTCGAAGATTGCAGATCATTACTTGATGTAATCTTAGCTCTAACTAGACGCTCTCCTAGATTTTGGGTGCGTCTAAGTGCGAGTATCGGGGAGCAGGGGAAGATTTCGTTCAGATTATGATTTTCAGATACGAAATGCCAGTTCCTGAGAAGTGCCTGTTTGATATCAGCATTGCTTCTTTGGCATGTTTGGGGGAAGTAGTCAGTGCTGAAGACTAAAGGAATGTTACCGCGGTCTTTTGGTACATCCTCTAGATAGATATTTCTTCTTTTGTATGAAATATCTGACAAGCATTTTGAGCACTTCCGATTTCTCATATCTCCTTTGGAGTAGTTTGGATATGAAAAAATCAAGTTTGTGCTTATATTCTGATTCCGAGCTGGAGTTTCGAATTTTTTTTTTTTTTTTTTTTTTCACAGGGTTTACTGAAACATTTCATATCTAGAATCTGATGCTTTTCAAATCTATCTCCCTTGTACAGAGTTAGGTCTAGAAAGTTGATTTCTGATTTTGACCACTTGTGTGTGAATTTCAAAGTCGGATGCATAGAGTTTATCCGACTAATGAAATCAGCTAGATCTCTTTCGTTACCAGTCCAGAACATGAGGATATCATCTCGATAGCGAAACCATTTGAAGATTTTGTCACTTAAAGAAATGAACCGTTTTTCCAGAGCATGGAACATTATATCGCAGACTTCCGGGGAACATTTTTGGCCAATCGCAACGCCTGTCGTTTGCAAATAGTATTTCCCTTTAAACGAGAAACAATTTCTTTGCAACACCAGTTTTAATAATGCTTCCATATGATGGACATGTGGCATTCTAGGAAATTTTTTTCCTGGATTTGTAACTGATAGAGCACTGAGGCAAGTTCAAATGGCAAGTTCAAACTTTGAATTACCTCAAACATCTGTTGACAATTGTCAATCTAAAGATGAACCAGGACCATATTACGCTCTTAAATTTTAGAGCCTCTATCCGATATTTGACTTTTATAGTTCTAAAAAACAGATTAAGAAGTAAAATGTCAAGTTCGGAACTCTACCCTAGCGTATTATGCTTACGGTTTTTCTAAACTGGAGCATACACTAACAAGCCTCTATACGCTTACTTTGCAAACCAGCCAAGAGGGAACTATTATTTGTCAAAAACAAATGGACATTATGTTCCATGATGACAAACAAATGGTTACTTTTACCTGCTCTTCCAAAATTGACAGGCTTAGGATAATTGCACATGAGATTGCGTAACTCTATCACCCCCGGCCCCTTTACCACTAAATATGATCTACATGGGTTAAAAGGGTTAAAAATAAAATAGTTGCTATTTTGAACAAGCAGGTGAACAAGTTGTGCTTCCTTTGTTGCTCAGCTAATTAAAGGGACACTCACATTTTACATTTAAAGCATCCTCGCTCTTTGCCAAAACTGAGGTTTTGCTTATTTGTATTGCTTTTACACGGCTTACTGTATTTTGCGAAACGATTACACGCTTTATTCTGTCATGCATGCATAACATGCATAACGGAATAAAGCGTGTAATCCAATGGGCGTTCTGTTTCGTTTCGCAAAATACAGTAAGCCCTTTTTCACATGTTAAAAGGACATTTCGTGATCCCGCGACTCACCTCAAACAAGTTGAGATTTTTATATCATATGAACTGTTGGTATGAGAATAGTATTTTTATTTATTTGTCTTATTTAGCCGGGGTAGATCATTCAGTGTTCAGACACTGCTTTCCAATGATGCCCAGGGATCCAGGACGAATTAGGACGAATTGGGACAGCCGGGGTTTCACCCTACTCTTATCGAAACTGGCTGTGATTACATATACGGGCATGAATCTCCATGTATATGGGACCGACAGCTTAACGTCCCCTCCGAAGGACAGGGTATTCTCATGATTCTTTTGCCCAAGTCCAAATGAACCACAGGGAGAGTGGAATTCCAGTTTCAATCAGTAATTCTTACAAATCAAACCAGAATTTAGTACCTAATGTGCTAATGATGAAAGCATTTTTGCGTCTAACAAAGTTGTCCATGCATCTTTTGTCAATATCAGGGTTGGACCATCCAGTAGGCTTTAGGACCAACCCATCATGCATATTGGTATAGACCAATGTTGACTCAGAAGGCACAGACTTTAAATCAGGGGCTTTAACCCTGGTGCTACGTTGTGAACTATTCATCTTGTCAATTAGCTAAATAGTAGCTGGGATTCGCCAGGTCTCCAGCACCTTTTCTGTTGGGGAAGGTCCCTTAGCCTCTGCAAGGCAGCAGTTGCCTTTTCTGTCAGGGATGGTCCCTTAGCCTTTTTCGCACACACGAACCAACCTACAAGGCAGCAGGTACTATTTCACCATAGTTGGGTTGACCTAAGTATATACCTATGAATCTACTTACTCAATAAAGGAGATAAAGGAAAGAGAATAGTAGTAGTCACAGCACCAGTTGGCACCCACACTGTTTTTACAAGACAAAAGAGAGGTGCAGGATGCTGTCTCCATTGTGGAAAAAGTCCTGAGACAACCTCCCCCATCTCCTGATGTCCGTGTGGGGTTGCACCTTCACCTTCTTCCTGTCACGCAAAGGACAAGCTTGGAATGCCTGCAATAAACTACACCACTTATGGCAATCTGGTATCTCCAATTCAACCAAGCTGAAATTCTTTAGGGCCTGTGTAGAGAGCATCCTTTTATATGGATCTGAGACCTGGACCATGAAGAAAGAGCTACAGGATAGACTGGATGGCACCTACACCAAGCTTCTTATGCGAGTATAAAACATATCCTGGCGTGAGCACAAGACCAAAGCACAGATATATGGAGATATCCCTCCAATTTCATCTTCTGTTGCCCAATGCCGGTCACTGTCATCGTGCGATTGATCAAGTAGTCTCAGACGTCACATGTTGGAAGTTACCATGCCAAAACAGGGGTTGTCGCCCCTTTAACTACATTGATGTGATTGCTCGAGACATCCAGCAGGATCCATCTGACATCCCCAACTTAATGACAAACGGGGACATTTGGCGCTACATGGTGAAGAGCATCTCGGCTGCGGCCGTTAAATAGATAGATAGTACCTAATTAAATCCCAGCAAATTGGTCCCGCCGGGGATGGAACCGGGGACCTTCTGCACCAAAGGGGAATACCCTAACCAGTGTGCACGATCTCACATGTTACAGGGCATTTCATAACACCAACATGCCAATCATCAGAATCAACTTAAATTCTGGAAATACCTTTTCTTGAGAATATCTGTTAATCATAAACAAAAATGAAGGTGCTAGGATCCCGAAATTCACCTTCACCCTCATAAGCAAATATTTTCTTTTTGTGTAAATCAAGAATTTTGTAAAATAAATGCACTCCGGAGTGGGTTTTATTCCAATGGCGTAACGTGACACCGGAAAACTCAAGAAAAACACATCATAGTTCTTTAACATTTCCCTTTACACTGTTCAGACTATACTCCCATTTCCCTGCCTCCGTGCAGTGGTCACACCAGCTCACTAAAGCCACACGCTGGCTTAAAAATGCAACAGCATTTACACTCGGCACATAGCCACCATATCTTTACTCGTGCTTAAACCTGCATCATCAAGGTCTTGAGTATGACATCACTGCACGGAGTAGAGAAATGGACTATAGTCCATCACCTTATTTATGTTATCATTGCTACAGGTTCTCAGTTTACAAAAAGATCTTTTGACTGAAAATGAAGGTATAGGCTTGTAACCTACCAACTGACTTAGACTTGGAAACAAGGCACTTCAAGGGCTATTATAACAATACTCTCTTAACTGTTTTTTATGCTCACTCCAACTATGCACTTTCTCATATTTTTGAGGACTTTTGGATTTTGCTTGAATAGCCCGTTGCCTCTAAGCAATACGCTATTTTTTGGGATGCAGACATAACTTAGTGTTTCTGGGATGATTAGTATTCTTCAACACTTATATGAGTGCAACGAGAGATTTCCACATATCGGTTTCCCTCAATAAATGTAAGTTACTGTATTTTTGCCCTGATGTAAAGCTTTCCATCAAAAAAACCACATCCGAAAGAATTAAGCTGAGAAATGTTTCTTTGGTACCCAAACTGTGAAATTTCTAATTTTGTATAGGAGCAAATACAAAATTCAAGCCTATATTTTATATGGAAATATACGCAAAGCAGATCTCCACATTTGTTCCTCTTTTGAGACATTCTGTAGCTAAATGCAAGGTATGAAGTCTATTGAGTGTCTCGTCTATATAAATTACGATTATGACACAATATTTGGGGTGCCTCAAATATCTCCCCCATGCACTTAAAATTCAGCACCCTTAACATGTAATTTTATTCTGTTAAGTTGACAATTCGCAGAATACTCAATTCTTATCTCTGCTTCTTCACAAGCAGGCTGGATTTATACGAAAAAAGAGACTGTACCAGTAACAACAAGATTGATCACTATTGAATGTTATTATCGTTTTGACAATTTGGCACAACTGTGTCGGCCTCATAATGGTACATTGATTTACTGAATTAAATATTCGGGTAAGCACCCAATAATGGTTTCTCTCCTTATTTGAACCCGCCCTTAAATACAATGGACCCTTTTCACATCCGCCAAAATCTCTCGTGCGGTGACCACAAATTACGTTTCTCTGCACGTTTGCACTAACATTCCTCACAAAGTGGTCACATTTTGCTCTGTGCTGAGCATGCTTCCATTTATGGGCAAAACAGTTTTCTTCGTTCAACAAAAATTTATTTTTTTGTAAATTTGTTTTTCACAAATTTGAGAACATTGGCCAAGCTTCTTGCCTACATAAATCAAAAAAGAGTTCCATATGTACCCCCTCCTTTAAAATTATACAGGAACAAATCTTTTATTTATGGTCTAACATTCACAAAAACCCTAACCCTAAGGCAAAAATTAAAAGTGTTGTTATTTCTAGCAAGGGGGAACATATGAACCTTGCCAAATCATCTCATGTAGATATCAGATTTTACCTTATTCATAATTGGCCCTTCTTGTCACGAATGGGTTTAAAACTGCCTCACTTTGTGAACTACAAAATCTACAACCGCCAAAGCAGTTTTCTGTGCCAAACACCAACGACGTCATTCAACAAGACCATTTTTAACCAGGAAGGGGCCAATTAACTAAGTCCATAGTACACAGGGTGTTTTGAATCATCCCATAATGCTGCATTTGCCTTTACTGTAATGTAAACTGCTTTGTGGGTAAAATTATGTGAACTTCAAGAATTTTTATGTTAAGAATTGGATTTTTTGTGGGATCATATGACCCTTGAGGTGAGATTTCCCAACACTGTGCATTGTGGTGGCATGACTCAATACATCCTCTGGGTCAAGCATCATTTACAACATAACGATTAACTGCTAACCTAGTGCTCACGGTAATGCCACTACGTACTTGTGCCACCGCACCAAGCATTAAGGCTTAAACTGCAACCCCGGGGATCAATTGGACCCTTGAAAATAGTGTTTACAAAAAATATAATCACCGTAGTAACGTTGAAGTACAGCACGAAGTGCAACTTGGTTAACAATCCCGCGCGCTGGTGGTAAAAAAAAATAAAAAAGCTTCAAAGATGAAATTTAAAAGCTCCATTATTGCTACTTATTTTATCGAGTGTAAACATAAGAGCGTTAGAATGCTAATGCAAATAAAGCCTTTATAGCCCCCATTTAGGAAAAACTCCAAGGCTCAAAGATCTCGCTACATTTTGTTCATGAACAAAAGAAAATTATATACATTTCGCATCTCAATACAAAACTCATGTTTCTCTAAGTTAAGATATTCTATTAACAAGGCGAAGATTAGGCTAAATGGCCTAAATATTGTTATCGCTCCAAGCTTGGGAAGCATTCGTAATCTAATGTACAATACATTTCTGTCCGCCCTCCTCACCACAATAGCAAGTCATCTAAAATGATTGAGGAATCGCCAAGTTCAAAAGATGTTTTTATCATACCTGAAAGCCGTTTTTATGCTAATTTAGTGAATTTGCTGATTAAAATTTTTTAAGTTCAGCCCTAAATTCAAGGAAATGTTCATGCAAGCAAAAAAATATCAACACCTAAACTTTAAGACCTAAAGTCCCCCCACCCCACCTAAAGTAGGTGTACTTGAAAGGAAGTTCATTTCTTCACTGCGTATTTATGTAACAAAAGATTTCAAACACCCTTCACCCCTGCCAACAACCTGCCTATCTAGCAGCATCTAAGCACATTTTGATTTTTTTAATTGTAAATGAAAATAATGTATCATTGGAATATTTTTGTTTACTATGTGTTAATTTGCATAAAAATTTGAGTCGGCAGGGTTTTTTTTATGGTCGGTTGGGTTACAACAAATTTTTTGCCTTACCGACCGACCATCCACTAATGCCATTACATTAGTGCTTCACATGTTGTGGGGCAATAATATTAATCTTAAAAGAAAAGCTAAAATGTTATTTTTAACATGTGAAAGTTATTTTTTTCTCAATTTATTTAGAGAAGGCCGTCAAAATTAGGGCTGGAATTTATTCCGTTTTATTGTAAAATTACGATATAGGCCCACATTTGCATTTACACTTTTTGTTGAGGTGGTTTAGGTAATTTTTCAACCGACGATGATTAAACATTTTTAGCTTTTCTTTTTAAAGATGTCCTCTCCGCAGCTGTTGTGGGGGCCCAAATTCCCATATATATTCACAATTTATGAGTACCCGAGTCAGGTATGTTTTCAAAAGGTACCATTTTCCTAAAGTTCATATAGCTTCACATTAGGGGAGTTTCCGTAACCTGACCCATCTGACACTCTTTCTGTAACCCTTCAAGAATAAAGTACAGGTTTATTCCATTAAGGTTTCCGAAATTCATCAGTGTGTCAGAAAAAAAGTGTGTCAGAATGGGTCAGGTTACGAGCTCCCTCACATTATGCTTTTGAAATTTTACAATTGCAAATTCATAATACAAGGTGATCCAATTTACAAAATAGTGAAGATTGTTTTACAATTTTTTAAGTCAAGACAATGCAACCATGGCACAAACTCCAATCCAGCTGTATAATTAAAAGCCCCAATAGGATTCGGGCCAATATTCGGGCAAACAAATCACGGGTTAAGGTGCAACTAGAGATTTCACGTCGTCCAATTTTCTGTGTATGTAGTGAAATTTCATATAGATTAGACACTCATAAATTCCCTACCTTTTTTTGGGCTACAAGAAATAAACTTAAAAAATGAAAAACACAACAACATTAAAAAAAAAATGCTTTATTTCAATAGAAAACATAGGCTGAATTTCTTATTTGCTCCTATTCGAAACTAGAAATATCACAATTTTTTGTACCAAAGGAACAGTTCTCAGCTTAAATCCTTTCAGGTGGGATATTTTTGATAGAAAGCTTTAACAACCAGTGCACAAATCAGAATTTTCACATTTTTTAGGGACAACTGTTCTTTTGACATCTCTCGTTGCAGCACCTTTAAGAGTGCGGGAATTCAAACCTTACCGTGCATAGCACGTGCTCCACGTTTGTTTGGACGATGGCCGGGAAAACAAATCTTATCACATGGCACTTCTACAGTGATTTTGTTTCGGAGGTGGTTTCATAACCCCAAAACACTTTAGGCCATATCTTCAAACTAGAATCCCCAACGTACAAGTTCACTTAGCTAACTTCCACATACTATCCGGGCGACGCCTTAGAAATGCACCTATGACCATGTCATTGTCCTGCGAGTTGCGATTATTGGGTCACCCCCTATATACCCGAATATTTCCAACCATGAGGCACAACAGACCTTTTTATTACTTCATTACTGCACCAAGGTGAAATACTGATCCTCCATTTTATTCCTGTTCATTAGTGTAATATTTTTGATTTATTCTGTTAGTCTTTCTTTTCTGGTCCACATACCTTCAATGCTGATTTTTTATGCAAACTGTTATGCAAGTTTGGAATACAAGCTGTCTGTAGGTTAGACAGCCCATCATACAAATCACTGACTATGCAAAGTTATTCATATTTAAAGCTGATGGACTTTTTTTCTCCATTATACACTCTAGTCAGCTATATGTTTGTGTGCGATTTCCCCTACCTATATTTCAATAAAAGGTCCTACAGTATGTGCCATGTTTAATTATTTAATGTTGCTGTGATTTAAAATTTACATTCACCAGTAGGGTTGTGGGCCAAAATTCTTTAACTGTTTTTAAATATTCAGCCATTGATTATCATTTTAAGTAATAGAATGGATACATACAACTACTCAGACTTTTTGTATCAAAGGCCCGCTAAGCAGAGTGATGGGGTGAAAACCTAACCCAAACTAAACCCTTAACTCCTAAATGCTTAACCCTGAACCCCCAACTCAAAACCATGAGCCTTAACCCACATGCTTAAAACCTTTACCCTAAAAGAACCCTAACCTGAATTCTAACCCTAAACACACTCAAACGGCTTTTATATCAGACAACCGAACATAATTTCTTCTGAGTCAGCAGGCCTTTTGAGTACAGGCAATTGTAATTAATGGGTACACACTCCCAAACAGATCTATAGACCATGGCCAATGTAGCAAAACATTTTGATCATTAATCCAGTCATATTGACCACTCTCACAATAGTACGATTACTTTTTTCTTTTGGCTGTTGGAAAATTTTCCCAATTGTTTTTACACTACCTCTGGATTAATAATTTGTTGGACAGAATTGAACGCACACGAGCGTGGACTGCATGAGCCGAAGGAACATTGCACATGATTTCGCGATGCGTAATTGTTCGAAGATCACAGAACCTCTGCTGAGCTTGTTGCGCTTACATGAGTGTGTGGCGTATCGCCTGTGCCCAGT